>CM023481.1:34471565-34609961 GCA_013339685.2 Hyalomma asiaticum | reverse complement strand
TACTTAGCGAGAAAATGCACAAGAAGAAAATACAGGTGGCGACGCCGCCTTCACATTCCCGCGCCTAGTTGTCGTGGCGTCATATACGTTAAAGGTGCTTGCTATGTCGCACGAAATTATTTTCCTCTAAAAATGAATTACATTGTGTTGTAGGGGAGCCGGAGGCTTAACGTAGCAAGTTTCATGAAATATGATCGAGCCAATGCGGCCAAAACAGTCATAGAGTTTCCTACTAAAATTCTATAGAGGGAAAACTGGCGCTAGTGTCTATGGGAGTTTCAAACAAGGTGGTTGAGCCAGCATGGGAATGATGGGTATGACATGGATTTGCCTAGTCTTCGTTCTTCTGGCTTCATACGGCTTTGCGACTTCAAAAAATAGGTAGTTTACGACAAAATATTGCACTAAGACGGAAGATTTTGGAATGACTATGTGCATGAGCAGGTACTAGTTGCTTTTTCGCGATTATAAAAATACCGATCGCTCATAAATTTAGCAATATTGTGCGATATGGCAATGTTGCCTCCTCTGCTTGTGCCCAGATTTAGCAGCGTCCATATACAGGTTTAAGTTCAAGATGTAGTTGTGTTCGAACTTAAAATAAAAATTTTTGGCCTTGTAAGTGACGTGCTGACATTTTCAAGTATGTAAAAGGTAGATGTGTTTTCTAAATATAACAAACGGGCTTTCGCTCGCTTCTTTTAGTGCAGGGCAAGCGCTCCACTGTGTTTATAGAAACTATATGCATGGGTCAAGCCCCTGCGCGAGGCCGTAGCAGGAGCGCAATATCGCCCATTGCTTGGTGGTTGGTTTTGTGAAAAAACGTGATGCTAAACAACCGTGCCGTTAAACTCCATCGGAAACTGCACCTGAGCTTTGATCTGAGATGACTTTTTGAGCGTCGTCCGCAGGCGCGTCTGCCTATCGTCCACTGTGCGTCTACTACATGTGATATGTGCGCCTGCTTGGCGCGTTCGGTCGGCGTTGAATTATTCAGACAGCGGAATTCAAATGCCGTAGTACAAGATATGCGAACAGCCTTCTGAGAAGGGATGTATGTCAGCCGTGAAAGCGACCATACGGTTACAGATTCTATCGCATCTGATACAAAAGAAAAGAAAAACAAACAGCAAAACCGCATCGATAAGGTTCGCGAGACGCAGCTCGAATATTTCTAAAGTTGGGTAAAATAACACTGCAAATAATATGTGTAGCCATCCATCAGCAAACACAATAATGATGATTTGTGGGGTTTAACGTCCCAAAACCAGTTCTGATTATGAGAGACGCCGTAGTGGAGATCTCCGGAAATTTAGACCACCTGGGGTTCTTTAACGTGCACTGACATCGCACAGCACACGGGCCTAAACATTTCGCCTCCATCGAAATGCAGCCGCCGCGGCCGGGATTAACAAACACAATAACGAAACAGTGCATATAACCTCATCATTGCAAACGACTTTGGTACATACGACATTCTGATGATCTCTAGCAGTAAAGCCAGTAAAGCGTACACTACAGCCGCTGCCTTCGTCGCGTAATGAAAAAGTGTAGTAACGTCACTCGCGTCACTGAAGTTAAAAATCAAGAATAAATAAATCCGCTAAAACGTTTGAAGCCGCAGGCTTGAAGACTAGACAAATCAATGTCCTACCCATCATTCGCATGGCAGCTTCACGATCGCGGCGCCAGTTTTCCCTCTAGTATTTTAGTAGGAAACTCTATGAAAACAGTAACGAAATGCTTTCAAATTGATGACGTCACGCTTATACGTCCGGGTGCGTAGGTTTCGGCGCAAAATTCAAAGATAAAACTCTAACCTTCGTTTTCTCTTCCAATACTGAACCTATGGTGGCGAAACCCACGGCTACAGAGTCCTCCAGTATTAATTTATCGACCTAAACTGATTCGTTATCTCTCTTCAGTGTCCCTTTAACAGCGGAGGATTGCATTAGCACGTGACTTCCGGCGCTCTTGATGCTCTCAGTTTCATTCAGCGCGTAAATGAGTCCAGTCGCTCTCCGGCGATTCTAAAAAATGTTCCTTTCGGCCGTGCATAATCAGTGCGTAAACGTCATTTTGACGTCCCGGATTCTCCGCCCTCGCTGGCGTCGGCGGCGCGAAATTTGTTTCGACCAATGGCAGCCGGCCAGGACGTCAAGAGGCCTGAAAAAATAAATATAATCGTTAGGCGGTAGCCATCCCGTGATCCTGCGCTCTCGCGGACGTCAGGCGACGTCAGGCGTCGTCATGCGACGCGAAATTTGTTTCGACGAATGGCAAGCGTCAAAAAGCATAAAGTGACGTCAAAAAGCATAAAAATTGGAATGGAATCGCTACGCGGTAGCACCCCAGGTTTTCTCGCTCTGCAGGGTTTCAGATATGCACTTTTTCTTTGTTTTAAAAGCTCATATGACATCGCCTCTCTGCGGCTAAACACCGGCCATTGATAGCAATCAAATAAACTTCATAATTAAAAAAGTTAACTAGCAAATCTTAAGTAAGCCTCCACATAATTATCGCTTTGTTGAGACATCCTGACGTCCGCCTCATTAAACAGTTTCTTTCCTTCTCGAACAGCCTATTTCTTAGAGAATTTTTGAAATTGTTCGTTGAAATAGCTTGTATATGTCTTCGCCTCAGTCTGGGACAAGGCTTGGAATCGCTACAGTGTATACCTCTGTGCTTGGAATCTTCACGCCGGAGTATCGTTTTCTGGCTTTTACACTCGATCTAGCAGTTTCGATAGTAACTGTACTATACGCGTATCGTGAAACCTTCTTCCGGTTGTGCTTTCCGCTTGTGAACAACGGAAACCGTCTAGAAAAACAAAACAAAAACTGCACATGGGTTTAGAAGCCACATGCACGGTGAACGTACATTACTGTTAATGTTTATTTCTTTTCCCTTCTGCACACTTCACTGCACAGTGCTCGTTCGCTTAGTCACGCGCTCTGTCGCCAACTCACTCATCCACATGCCCGCGCGCTCACACAACTGCAGCCCGCGACTCCATTTTTCTTTGGGCCAGACAGCAGGTTTCTTTTTTTCTAAAGAAAACGTTCAGACTCTCGATTCTGTTCTCCCACCGCCCTCAAAAGGTCCACCGCCATTTCTTATATACAGCGAACACAGAGCACGTCATGCACTAATATAATTTTCTACGCACACACTCCCTCTCTCGTCTCTGTGTACCGGGGCGCGCCATCTCATCATCAATTTTTCATCTCAAAGATCTCCGGCCAAAAATCGCCCCCCCCCCCTCTCCCTCCTCCAGTGTATCCCAGTATGAATGCAAGCAGGCTAGAAAGAAAAAAAAAGAGAAATTATTAAATCGTAGAAAAAGAATATATAATCCGGAACGAAAGCGACGGATCTCCTTCCGCAGGACAACGTCGAGGAGAAAAAAAAATTCGAAATCGGCCTAGCCTCGTGCGAACAAGTTGGAACTCGGCACGTCAAGCGAGCGGCCATGGGTGCGTAGCTAACCGAATAACACACGTTGAAACGCGTAACACACTGGAAATACGGGCGCGGGGAAAGGAGGAATGGGCGAGGAGGAAGGCAGGCTGGCGTGAAAGTGCGAGGGTAAGATCAGGTTTAACAAGAAGATGGTGCCAGTGAGAGAGAGAGAGATGGTGGTGGAGAAATAACAAAAATATAATGTATATAATAGAGCCTTGCAAGCGGAGACGAAGTAATAAAGACCGTGCGCGCGGCGAACTTTACAGCGTCCGGCGCGCAGATATATAGCTTAAGCGAAGAAGAAGGAGCGCGAAGGAGGAAGCATAGTGTAAAAGCTGGACCGGGGTTGCAGCTCGGGTTCCTCGGATTTCATCACGTCTCATTACCCACCGTGAGCGATTTTGCGTCGCCTCCCTATAAGCCCCGTATCTTTTATATTCCGCCTCCTCGGCACGGCGCTCGCTCCACATGTACGGGGAGAAATGAAAGTGAAAAATAAGTAAAACCACCGCGATTCTCGTTTCTTTTTTAAAACTATTCTTTCATTTTTTTTATTGTCTCGCACAAATGCGTTTCGCTTCACACTCGAATCGTCGTCGGCGCCCTTCCACGATTCTGTCTCTCCCCGAGAAACGTTTTGTCTTTGTTTTCTTACAGGGCAAAATTTCAGGTTGTTCTCTAGCGGACTTGCTATTTATACTTATATTCACTTGATTTAAGCGTAGATTTATTTATTACTTTTTGGTGTGGATTTCGCTAGAACATTGCGCGCTGGCGCACGCGCGGCTTCCGACAATGCTGCGTATTTTTTTTAATCGGGGCCCCGAAACATCCTCGTCGACATCTGTTAATCTCGGCCGAACCACGGAGAGCGCTTGCGCTGCCAGGTGACGCTGCGCGCGAAAGAAAGAAAGACAGACAGACAGACAGACAGACAGACAGACAGAGCAGACAGACAGACAGACAGACAGACAGAAGAAAGAAGAAAGAAAGAAAGAAGGAAGAAAGAAAGAAAGAAGAGAAAAGAAAGAAAGAAAGAAAGAAAGAAAGAAAGAAAGAAAGAAAGAAAGAAAGAAAGAAAGAAAGAAAGAAAGAAAGAAAGAAAGAAAAACCTGTGGGACAAGGCATCTTCGGCCGAGTTGGTCATCTATAACAGCAAGACTTCTTATATCGCCAGAAAATGACATGACAGCGCAAAGGCAACAAAGTGACAAATAAGAAGACAGAGAAAATGGCGTGGTATCACGTCTTTTTTGCAGTACTAAATATTGTTCTCATAATCAAGCACTGACCGTTGGCATTAAAAAAGTTGGATGTGTTGCGAGCATTTCTCGTTATTTGTATTCACTATAACGAAGGTCGCACATAACGCAGTGAGCCCGAAGTCGCCGGTTCGTCCCTCGCCTAATACGGCTGCACTTCAATGTGGTTTCTACCACATTGAAGGAGGCCCGTGAATTAGGTGTACGTTGGAACCTCAGGTGGTCGAGATAATTGCGGAGTCCCCCATTGCAACGCTTGCAACTCCAGGATTCTTTTTCAAACGAAGCTAATGGCATTGTGAAGCCTGTGTCGGCGTATATAGTCAGGGCAGTGGACGTCATGCCATAACCTATTGCTCCCAGAAGAGTGTAGCCCTTGGCACCCTTCACAAAGTGGCAGATGAAAGTAATGCACTAGTTACTTCCGCCACTTCACTGAGGGCCCATTAGAGTGGAAATGATTTACTACCGGTGCTGCCGTTTGAACCGGAGGCTCCACCCTCCGAGGTATCTTAAGCCCTAGACTACATACCCACGCTTGCGAGTCCTGAACGTATGTGGACCACAAGAATGCCTTCGATTTTCTACCAACGGAGCACCAAAGAAACAGCACCGGGATATGAATGAATGAATGAAAACTACGCCAGGCACACGAAAGCCAAGCTTCGCTTGCCCCCATTTTCTCGACAAGGGAATGGCTGCTGACTCTTTCTCGTGTAGGCACGTCATGAGGGCCATAGTCTAGCGCGTACTAATGGCCGCAGTGTCTATGTTGTTCATACGTGAAGGCTCGTTCATGTGGCAAGGTACGATGGAGGTTATTGCCGCTTCATTGCTTCTCGCTTGCTGCTTGCAGCGCAGTTTAACGGATTCGATTCCTCTAACGCGAACAGAGTGTTTCGCTGAATGCGTGTGACAGGGCGAGATAGGTACAAATCGTCATAACTCCTTTATCGATGGCGCAACGCGTAGAGTACCGGGAAAAAAAAAATGACCTGCTGACGCTTTGGCCTCTGAACGTGAACACCGCTTCCGCTGACTTAAATATTGGTCTTCACTGTGATTCTTAGCCAAGCGTCGACAGAGCTCATTTCTGTCCGACGTAAACTGCGCAGTTGAGTCACTCAACGTTTACGTCCCAGAAAGTGTAGCTCTAGGACGCTCATTCATTTTTTATTGCACGGCTATACAAAACCAGAAAATCGGAACTCACGAGTACGACGCTCTTTCCAGCAAAGCTGAATGGGAGGAGGCCATCAGAAGCACGGTGCTCCAAAAGCAAGCCCAGGCTATCCAGAGGGCCTACGAAAGGGCGGAGCGTCATGGCGTTCTGTCCTCCACGTGGGTGCGGCCAGCGGTTACAACGGCCTCCCGCTCGGGAGTCCTTACAGTAGCTCCTCAGCTTTCAGTAAAGCTCATTGTCTGTCTGTCTGTCTGTCATGAGTCTGTTGTGTGCGTCTGGGCACTTCATTGCTATTGCGACTTATTAAGCTGCACCTCCTCAGCCTCAGGCTACGACCTAAAGAAGAAAAATGCAGACCCGCATTCCTGAAAAAAACACAAAAGGTGAAAAGAAAGTTTGCGTTGATATCATGCATTGTTTACGTACGAGTGAATAGCTTATTTTTAACAAGTAAAAAGAAAATATTTCTTGCGTACTGCCGCTGCCAATGGTCTATCTTGATCAGCAACTGAAATGCTGTAATGAGGCACGGCCTGTACTGTAGAAGCGCGGGCTTGTGCCTACAGTTCGGCCATCAATAAGGTTTGGCTTATACGCATTTCTGAGGCGCCTTTGAAAGGTAGCTGACTGCCTGCAGGTTAGATGCTGTGGTCAAGGCTTCCGCCTTTCCTGGATTTCTTAGTGAGCCGGCTCGGTGTCCCCATTGCCCAAGGGGGGTGCGACATAGTCCGGCCGCCATGGTCGCCGTTTATTGCGTTGTAATTGCTGAGCAATTTACAACCTACTTGCCCGTCCACTAGCCACCTGGGCTATCTTTTCCGGAACAATTTTTTTTACCTTTGTAACTCAAAAATCGTTGGCTATAAAAAACAACCCCGTAAATAAAAGTCAAACTTAGCCCTCAAAACACAGTTGGATCATTGCCTCCATTTTCGCCAAACATGTGAACTTGATCGCCATGTAAAGTTCTTTGTTATATGAGGGACACTGATAGCATTATAACTGCGCAACGATTTCCAGCAATTCTTGGAAGATTCCTGCTCGAGAGCTGTACTGTTTGCGCGCATTGACGCGTGTATGGGCGTTAATGCACCGCCAGCGGCTGTTTGTTACCTTGGTGGAGGCTATGTGAATATTCCAAGGCAATGGTCTAAATTTCGCTTCGTTCAGAAAACGCGTTTGCAGGGCTTCAAATTACGCGCTTGCATACGCAATTTACTTCACAAGCTGCAATTATCATATATATTTCTGACGTCGCATAAATGCATCCTGCAAACACCCTTCCCTTTCTACATACGTATACTAGTTCCTTTCGTTTGCTCCAGCTAGAACATGGCGGGCGTCTCATGTTCCGCTTGAAATGGAGGAGAAAACAAAGGTTCCCTAAATATGTATAGAGCGACAGAGAAATTAATACTTATTAATGAACAAATTTGGAGTCTTTCTCCTAGCGGGAAAATGGGGGCAAGCGAAGCTGATCGTGTGCACGTCTTTCTTTCTTTCTTTCTTTCTTTCTTTCTTTCTTTCTTTCTTTCTTTCTTTCTTTCTTTCTTTCTTTCTTTCTTTCTTTCTTATTGTGTTCCTTTCCCTCTTTGCTTCTCTTTCTTTTGTTCCTTTCTCTCTTTTTGCCGTTCCTTCTGTCTTTGCTTCCTACTTTCGTTTCTAATTTCCATGCCACGTTTCATTCTTTCCTTCTTTCTTTCGTAGAGGCAGCGGTGGCGGCATCCGCGATGGCATCGGCAGCAGCGGCAGCACCAAAGTATTTCGTGTGTTCAACGGCTTCTTCGAAATTGTGCCTTCGTGAAATTGCAGCGTTGGCCGTGGCAGTCTCACATATCGACAAGGATAAAAATTACCATGGCGTCAACATACATTTACAATTGGGCGTTCTAACTATCCCAATGTTATCCTTTCAAAACGTACTGACGCATTTAACTCCATATTCTCAAATGCACCCTGCTCCAACCTTTTGGAGGAAATAGCTGCAAGTGGTAGGCACTACTGCGGAGCCTTGTACTGCAGCGTTTTCGCACGGTGAGTGGATAGATCGTACAACTCCCCCAATTAATGTCATTGTTTCAGTTGCAATATGCGACGTCTCGATTCATTTAAACATTTTTACACAGTGTCAGCGGTATACTCTGTACGCGCGTATTTCACTCGTCGCAGCTTTCTTACTCCACCCACGAGGGCAGATTTTTCTGTAGGAACAGAGTGAGATGGTCACTTTAATCTGAACGGCGGGCAAAATTTTATTCACCGCTGTTTCCTCTAAGCACTCGTATAACAAACGGCTAAGCAACGTTACAGTTCGAACTATAGTTGGTATTCACTAAGGAGATTCGTAGCGCGGGGACAAAGGACGACACGGGGAAAGAACACCGCGATTGTGGTTTCTATTGTCTCTTGTGCTATGCTTTTGGCGGTAGGAGGATATCCTGTAATAAAAGACGAACTCGCATCGGCAATCCGAAGAAGCCGCGCGGTCAGAAGTCGACACTCAGGCATACCGCTCAGCAGCAGGTACACGAACATTATACGAACGGCCGTCTCTCTTTACCCCCCTTTCCCGTGTATGTCAGGTTTTATTACAGGACTCAGAAACGAACACTATATATGTCGGCGACGGCGAGAAAGAAGGGGACGGCAAAAGGTAATAAACGGAAATCAAATAACTGAGCTCTGGACGGTGAACACGAGTAAACGCTTAGAGCAGCGAGTCACTTCAGAGGGAACACGGCTCGGAGCGAAGCTTCGGATTTCCCAGCCGTTTGCTGGGCACAAAGAAACAGAAGCCAGAAAGGCATTTGTGCGGCTCGATATATCAAAAGAAAGAAAGGAGAGAGAAAAAAAGAGAGGGAGAAACGAAAGTGGAGAGCACATTGCAAAGCGCGCGCGAAGACAGCGGAGCCGTCTTAAAACGATCCGGAAACCTGAGCTGGGTAAGAAATTTATTCCGCTCCGTTAAGGCCGAATCTTGTCCGTCCTTCGAGGCTCGGCGCGATGGCGCCGAGAGATACGGAAGCGGCCGCAGGCCGCGCACTCGGCTTCCCCTTATCTCGGAGCCTGTCGTGAAATATTGCCACACATGTTTTGGCCGCCGAACGGGCGGTTCCGGAATGTTCAAAAGGCCGCGTATGCGGGAGATAAGCGCCGCCAAAGGAGTAGGGATCGCAGTCGAGCGCTACGTTTGTTTGCGGAACTTCTTTGACGAGGTTTAGCTTTCCTACGTGCGTCTGCGGATTCCTGCTGCTTGAACAGCAGTGTAGGCGCTGCGTGCGTGCCACATATGTGGTCCTCGCATAATTTTGATATGAAGAAATGCCATTCCCGAATAATGATAAACACTAATGCTCTCCTGTAGCCGAGATCATGATAGTGTTGATGAGGTGTTTTTAACGTTCATGAGCAATTGCTCCTAGAGCATTATATTACATGTGGCAGGAAATTACAGTAAGCACAGCGTGCGACGTGAAGTGGTTTTTCGCGCTGTTACCACTCTTGCTGAATTATAGCCTTCTCCTTCTCATTGTCTTGTGGTATAGATTTACTGATGAAGTAATAATCGTGATTATCTGTAACTTGCCCATGGGGGGACAAATGGAAAGCTTTTTACCCGACGACAATATTCTGTCTTAACCTATATGCATGAAATACACTGCTCTGTTTACACAAAAGGAAATGTTTTAGGTCTGTGATCACTTTTATTGACGCGTACTGCGCTACAAGTATATACTGTCGAAGCGGCGTTAGTTTCTGCGCTCTTAAAAAGAGGTAGAAACATTAACTAAGAAATTACTATGCGTACATCCGAAAACCACTACCTTCTATATTTGCACATAGTGAAAGTGTAGGTATTTAACTTCACTACCTACTTGTTTTGTTTTTGTAGGGTTTTACGTCACAAAACCAGTTCTGGTTATGAGAGACGCCGTAGTGGAGGGCTCCGGAAATTTCGACCACCTGGGGTTCTTTAACGTGCACTGACATCGCACAGCACACGGGCCTCAACATTTCGCCTCCATCGAAATGCAGCCGCCACGGCCGGAAGTCGATCCCGCGACCATCGGATCAGCAGCCGAGTACCTTAGCCACTAAACCACCGTGGCGGGGCATTCACTGCCTACTTAATTTAGTGAAAAGTGTGAACTCAAGCTCACCATCTCAGTAAAAAAGTTCGTTGAAAGTACTAACTACGTGTTAGTAAGCGTTCGTAGCAATATTTCCCATCCTGTTTGGGCAATTCGCTTTGCTCGTATTGCTTCAAATTGCCATGTCATGTTGCTTCTATTACAAAAGGAAAAAAAGAAACCATGCGGCAGGGCCCCATTACGCTGATTAACGCTCGCTAATTAGTTGAGCAATCACTGTGCTAAATGCACTACACTACGATACGTTCAAGTAAGAATATGCAAAGGGATGTCGACAGACGACAGACAAGAACCAGCAGACATAGCCAGAACACGAAGACTTAACGCAACATCTAGTCTAACAGCATCATCAAAGATAACTACGGCCTGCAGTATAGCTTAGGGCAGCACACAACGTACTGGTGAGCAGCCAGGAATTTGGAGAAGTAATGCACACTCCGAACGTTGATTCTCATGGCTTACATTTTGCAGATATGCATGTTATGACGTAGCACGAAACTGTTATTCAAACTTAATGAACAAATTATAGTTGCACCTACAAGTTCGGTGGTTATTATTCAGGTGCAGCCATCAACGAAGCATCTGGCAACATAGGAGCGGCTTACTAGCTACCTAGTTAAAAAATCACAGTTTTGCCAGAAGGGCGAAGCAATGAATGCGATACCAATACATGAAATAATATACGAAGTAGGACTAGCAGCTTTAGGGGTAATCTGAATTGCAGTGAACGTGGGCTTATTAAGTAAGCTCGCATGTGCGTAAAGTACCATGTTACGGTCGAGCGGCAGAGACAACGGCCCAGTAGAGCTGCGAACTAAATCATGCTGTTTTAATGTCTTCTGGCACGAGCTTCAAACCGCGCGACGGCGCTAAGTGACGTGCACTTTGCACCATCGGGAAACTTGGCCCAGCACAGCGGCATCACGGGAGCACGTTCGTTCCGGCACTCGTAGGCGCATTCGCGTGAGCACTGTTTGGCACTTTCAACGAACTTTCAACGTGAGCACTTTCAACGTGAGCACTTTCAACGAACTTTTTTACTGAGATGGTGAGCTTGAGTTCACACTTTTCACTAAATTAAGTAGGTAGTGAATGCCCCGCCACGGTGGTCTAGTGGCTAAGGTACTCGGCTGCTGATCCGAGGGTCGCGGGATCGACTCCCGGCCGCGGCGGCTGCATTTCGATGGAGGTGAAATGTTGAGGCCTGTGTGCTATGTTCTTCGAAGTCGTCGTAGCTCACGGATCTCCGATCTCCGATCATTGCTGCTCACATCAGGCTCTCGCAACCCCTACATCTCTCCGAGGTTGGGGAGCCGAACGGCGCGGCTCACACGAGGGATCGCAAGCGAGACTCGCACTCCAACATGACGGAAAGTCACCGCATCTCTTCGCCGTCTCTTCTCCCGTTCTGCTCTCCCGATCGCTTCCGTTCTCCTGTTCTCCTCTTTCTCGCTTCTGCCCCGTTGTCCCGCGGGTGCTTTTCTAGACCTCGACGCCGCCCCTCCGTGACCCTTAACCAATTCCAAATGTAGATGTGACATATTTTCCTGTCGGCCGTTGAGTGTCAGCTTCAACGACCATCCTTCTGTGGCACCCAACCGATTGCACTTACAGTCGCGGCATATAATTCTTGTCAGTCAGTCTGGCAGCTTCGGCATCCGCCCACGCCGCCAACACCAGTGGTAAAACCCTCGCTCAAGCAAAGTAGAGCAAGTAAAACATACAAGCTACCATTTTGGAGAGGGAAACAGGCGAGCTGTACGATGGCTCATGAATCAGGGGCGACCAAGAATGTCAATGCTCAGACAAAGCGCGTCGCCTCAAAGGGGGACGCGCACTAGAGCGCTGTGCTTTTCCGAAAAGCCTCCGGCCGCCCCCTCTCGCCCTGGTTCTCGGAGATTGGCGTCCAGATGTTCAGGCCGGGTCCCAACTCTGCATCCTCTGCATTGACCGTCAGAAGGCGCCGCTTCTTCTCCCTTGAACGCCGCAAGTGGCCATCGACGGAGGGCGCGCTAATGAGTCCGGGGGCTGCCGCGTTTGACGAAATGTCCGTCCTGGCCGGTCGCATGGATGGGACGAACAAAAGGCGTTCTGCCGCGCCCGGGCCATAAAGTGGGGTGCGAACGCTGCCTGGCAGCTGCAGCCCGTAAGCAAGAGACGCCGTCGCCAGATAGTCGGGTGTTTGTGCGGTGGGTCCGTGAGGATTGTCAATAGATTCGTTCCGGGAACCTCGCTCCGAAACGCGCATTCATCACTCTGGCGGTTCTTCGTTTTGCCAAGGAGAGGTTCCAAGAAACGAACGAAAATGTCCCAGTTAACAGGCCCGGGGTCCAGTCGGCGACAGCGGGGACGTCACACAACAGTCGATCGTAAATTCCGCGCGACAAAGGTATCGATCATATTTACTTGCGCCGCATTGACCCGTCAACATTGTTACCATGCTGGGGCGCTTAGCGCAGCAGTGTTCTTGTTACCATCACGCTCGAAGAGTAGGCGGCGGGAAAACGATACCTACGACGAAAGGTGACCAGTGCCCTACCACTGCGCTGCGGCGCACATAGGTTCGAAGCTGTACGCACGCGGCTATGTTCTTTCTTATCACGCTTCTTTTCGATGCCCGCGCGGCTCCGCAGGCGTGCATCGAAGCGGACTTTGGAACGCACCTGGAATGGTGCCGCCATCCAGAGAGGCGAAGTAAAGCTACAGTGATTCACTTTGCCTCTCATGGACGGGGACATCGTTCGACGCAATGTGCTGGATGCGCGCGCACTGAGCCGGACTAGAGCATTGAAGAACGAAGGAATATAAGGCGCGTTCGTACAGCTTCGAGCACGTGGGATGATTGATGATTGATTGTGGTGTGCTTAAGGAAAGGACGCTAATTTCTGCAGCCCATGTCGGGAGCACAGATAAGCGTCCTTGGAGGTAGGGGAGAGGGAATTAAAGAGATAGAAAAGCAAGAGGGGCCGTTGTGGAGGGCTCCGGAAATTTTGACCACCTGGGGTTCTATAACGTGCACTGGCAACGCACAGTACACGGGCCTCTGGCATTTTTGCCTCCATCGAAAATGCGACCGCCGCGGCCGGGATCGAACCCGAACATGTACGGTGTCAGCGCAGTGGCAGAGCCCCGGCCACCTCTCGTCGTGGAGCGAGGGGCTGTGACAAGTTCGTTTCCCAGCTCATGAACAGAAGGGTTTTCTGAGTGTTTTTCTTTTGTTCTTACATGTTTATTTTACTGCATAATATCCGTTACGGTAGTGACGTATGGGATCGTGGTCAACCCCGGCATAAAACACTCTCGTGTTAAAACATTGAAAAGAACATCTAGTTGCCAGAGGAATGCGTTTCGCCCCTATGGTTTTCGCATTTCTCGCCAAAGGATCCTATGCGGACCACACTGTGATTGGGGTCTCCTCTGTTTCGCGAATCGGTCCACGCGGACTGTCGGCGGACTGAAGAAGCGCCGCGGAAACGACTGACGTAGGGTCACGTGATACGCGGTCCGCGGCACTCGGATAGTGATTTGATCCGTCGTGTGAATCCACCTTTAAAGGACGGACGAATCGTTTCCTCTGCGCTTCGACACAGGCCTCCCCATCGGAGTGACGTTATCGCATGCGCCCTCCGAACGGCAGAGATGGGCAGGGCTCGCTATATCTCTGCTCCTGCCGCGATTGTGGCCCTCGCTTGCGTGCTTTCACCTACGGGTAGAGCGCTATGATGCGCGGGGGGTCGTTAACAATTTGGACTTTATACCGGACATCACGGCGACAGCAAAAACCCGTCGAGACTGTCCATATTATTGTTATCGCAATAAGAAACTAAGTAACGTTTCTGTCTGGTAAATGCAGTGTTTACTGGCTTCCAAAATCTTCTGGCTAAGAAAAGGCAAGCAAGAAAGTAGTAAAGTACGGAAAAAGTCAGTAAGTGCATGCTTTTACTGGATCTTTACTAACTTTGGTTGTAAGAGTGCGAAGCAAGCCTAACGTTTGGGTGCTACAATATATAAAAGCATGTAATTATGCCTAGATTGAAAGAAAGTAGTTACCTGAAGAGAAAGAAACGGTGTGCTAGCAACAGAATGTCGGGGACGTTTTCTTCAGTCAAAATAGCAGTGACGCTGTCGTAAGTCGTCGTCGCCGATGTGCTCAAAGCCTATGGTGTTACAGCAGTCTAACTTTTGTGAATACTGATGTCTATGTTCTACTCGCTCATATGATCTTGCACGCAAGGCCCCTATGCGCCGCCCGACAGTCGGCAGTCGCCTTCCGCTTGAGTGCATTGCTGTGCGCACGTTTGTAATGTCCTTAAAAGCGCCTCACTCACCAGTAGCGATGTATTAAACGTTTGTTGTTTGTTATTTACGTCACCTCATCTTCCCTGCTGGCCCTCCTCGTTGGCCAACCTGGTTCGAGCATTCATGCAGAAGCTGCTGAAAGTTCGCCACGTCACGCTACTCTCATACCAGTAAGCCGAAGAAGCCCGCCAACTGGCTCCCGTAAACTCAAGCCACCAGCAAGATGCAGGTGTGCGACGGTACAACCGTCGCCGTGGAAACGTAGCTTATTACCATGGCGAACTGACTTTGGCCACTGACAAGCCGCATATGGGTACACACCCATGTGCAACATGTACCCATATGCGAACTTCTAAGCAGCTGTCCCTCACTGTACAAAGTTCTGAGACGTGTCAGTGACGTTACTCGTGAGGTGTTCCCGAACGGCGTCTTCTCTTGCGCTCGGAGTTTCGGTCCTATAAGTCGCATGTCGTACGGCACGACCCGTACTTCACACAGTAGCATTAGTTCTTTCACGCTAATCCTAACTTTACTGCGTGGCAGTTACTTTTTCTATTTCAACTCTCTCCCTTGGCTTTGTGTGCTTTCTTCCGTGAGCCTATGTTTGTGCAAGTGCAGGTGCACCTTTCCTCGCCCCCTTCGCGCCACTCTCTCTCTCTCTCTGCTTCTATGCGCCGGAGCATGTGGACCTGTGTCTGTTTTATTTTTGACAAGCATTGAGTCGTGCTTCCAAAAGATGAGTACTAATGCCGTCTGATTCCGTGAAGACGGGGCGATGAAAAAGCGTGGACCACATCGCTTCTTAGTAAAACAGAAGCAGCAGGCCGAACAGCCCAAGCCTACGTTGTCGTTTAACTGCATAACAAGAGAAGCAACTTCAGGAAACCATAGTGCCCCGTTTAAGTACCTACAATAGCGCTAGCCCCTAGTGCTTGGTTAACCTATCGTTGACTCAGAGTAGGAGGAAGGAAAAATGAAAAGATGGGGAGGTTAGCCAGTGCTGAGACCGGATGGCTACCCTGTGCGTACCCTGTGTGTAAGTGGGATAAATTACAATAGAAAGGAGACACGACAAGAAAAAAAGAGTTAAAATAAAAAAATGCGGCACTGCTTAATGTATTGACTTGGGTAGACATTAGGCGAATGCGGTGAAGTGTTCAGGCTCACACTCGCATATCCGCAGCGGCTATGACCCACGTTTTTCTTTCTTTCTTTCTTTCTTTCTTTCTTTCTTTCTTTCTTTCTTTCTTTCTTTCTTTCTTTCTTTCTTGCTTGCTTGCTTGCTTGCTTGCTTTCCACGTCGGTCGTGATGTAACTGACGAGCATATCATATCGATGTCATGATGCATCAGTCATGTTGGCCAAGCATTTGCACCGTTCATACCAATTTTGGTATATACCCAGTGAACGAGAGCCCAGCTTTTATTTCTTTATTGGGGCTGCGTAACGCGCAAAAAAATTGGTGGGGGGGGGGGGGGCGAATTTCGATGTGCTCCTTGAGAAACAGAATGTCGCTATGTAAGCGCCGTAATGTCTTTGTAAGAGTCAGTCCGAAGCTCACTTCTCCATTTGCGTGCGTGAAACCGCAGCATTTCAACCCTGTTTTTCTTTGAGCAGCAAACGACAGATCCTTCCATTACACGTACGGTCGCACATGAGAAATATGCTCACTGTGCAGGAAAAAAAACTAAATTCATACGCGAACCATGACCCATGCGTATGGTTTTGCCTGCTTAAATGGACACTATGCAGTCAAAAACAATTTTGCTCGTATTAGTAGGATGGGTTTTTCACAATATCAAGAAACACCACTCTTGCGAGAAGGCCATCTGTAAGCTAGAAAACGCACAAGAAGCTAATTCGGGTGAAGACGCTGCTTTGATGTACCACGCGTGACGTCACAGATCAGTGACGGCGTCTGCTAAGGCCTATAGTATGTTTCACTAGTTCCGTGTAGCAGAGCCAAGGGCACGAGGACATCGAGCGCAGAATTCTTTCGAGGCGAGACGAAATGTCATTGTTAGGGAACGCACCTGCGAGCCACTCCTAGGAGTAGCTACTACGGAGGGAGTAGCTACTCTCTCCGTCCTCCTCCTCCTCCTCATTCCAAGGCTCCTCCTGTCACTGCAGCGTTCACCGTTGGCAGATGCCATGGTGCGGAGAGAGACGTTTCGCACGTGTTTGGGCTCCTGGTTGGCCGAAGGGGCCTGTAGCTTCCAGTGCTGCACGGAACTACTGAAACAGACTATGCATAAATATTTATCGGTAAGAAAGACATGCATTGCGTTCTAAGGAAGTCAGAGACTTAAAATAGGGAGTTTCATAGCATTTGATGGAGTAGGTTTGGCCAGAAAATGAAAAAAGGAAACTGAAATTCTGTCGTCGTGAGGCCAATGTTTCAACGAGAATTTGAAAACTAAAGCTTTGTCATTCATTTTTCTTTTTTTTAATGCGGAACATAACATCGCGAAATTAAGACAATCGATTGATTTCTGGAGTTTTACGTCCCAGAACCAGCTATGATTATGAGACATGCCGTAGTGGAGGGCTCCAGAAATTTAGATCACTTGGGGTTCTTTAACATGCACTTACATCGCACAGCACAGGGGCCTCAACACTTCGCCTCCACCGAAATGCATCAGCCACGGCTGGGATTCCGTCCCGCGACCCTTGGAGCTGAAGCCGAGTACCGTAGCCACTAAACCAGCGCGGGGCCTAACGACAATCGAGTTCTCGACAGATGTGTTAGCATTCCAAACAAATTCACTTTTTAAATGCGAAGCATTTCTTAGCGAACTTCGGCGACTTTGAGCGTATCTATCTATCTATCTATCTATCTATCTATCTATCTATCTATCTATCTATCTATCTATCTATCTATCTATCTATCTATCTATCTATCCGCCGACGACTTTGTGCTCTCCTGGCCTTTTTGTTAATAGGATGTATACGAAAACTGGCATGCCACTACACGACTGCATGGCGAACATAAATGACAGGTCATAGCATGAAAATCGTGACATGCATGCCATGAGCGGCATGAATTACATGCCACGGTCTTGGTGCTCTCCTGGCCATTTCGCTGATGGGATGTATGCGAAAATTGGTATGGCACAACACGATTGCCTGATGAAATTAAATGGCAGGTCATTACATGAAAATACATGAAAAGCATGACATGCATGTCATGAGCGGCATGATTTAAATGTCACGGCCTTGCTGCTCTCCTGGCAGTTTCGTTAATGGGATGTATACGAAAATTGGCATGCCACAACATGACTGCATGACAAACATAAATGACAGGTCATAACATGAAAATGATGACATGCATGTCATGAGCGGCATAATTTACATGCCATGGTCTTGGTGCTCTCCTGGCCGTTTCTTTAATGGGATGTTACGAAAACTGGTATGCCACAACATAACTGCATGACGAACATAAATGACAGGTTATAACATGAAAAGCATGACATGCATGTCATGCGCGGCATGATTTACATGCCACGTGTTTCGTTAATGGGATGTATACGAAAATTGCTATGGCACAACGCGACTGCATGACGAACGTAAATGACAGGTCATAACGTTAGAATCATGACATGCGTGTATGAGCGGCATGGTTTACATGCCACAGTCATGGCGCTCTTGCGGCCGTTTCGTTAACTTCATATGTACCAAATTCGGTATAGCGAGACAACAATGCAAATCCATTTTACGTCCCTGATGCGTGCTTCGCATTTCCTTGACTCCCACTGCACGTGGGATCTACCAATTTTTCCCTTTAGTGTCCTTTCGGTGGGTCACTCGGCAGTCAAATAACGGAATATGCCTAGGATAACGGATATGCCAGCCGGGTACACTGCCATTTCCTCTCCTCTGCCAACCTTGCAATACTGGGAGGCCAAGTTGCGTGAAGGAAGCCCATGTGGCCTGCCAGGGCTGGTCCGCAGGGCGCAGGACGTGGCAGCAGCCATTGGTCGCTCTGGACTAAGAGCACCGCCCAAAAGCTATCTACTTATCCCAATAAATTGTTTTCTTTCTCTCGCTCTCTCTCTTTCCCTCGCGCGCGCAGAATGGATCATGCTAATATTTGTTCTCGAAGGGTACTGTATAGAGTAGCCCTAGAGAACATTTATGGTCCTCTCGGTTACTATAGCGACCGAGAGGACCATAAATGGTGTGAATATATCGTGTACAACGCTTCAGATTTAATTAAGTTGTGTAAAGAGAAAGACGTCGTCCGCATCAGTCACGTGATACACGCTGAAAAGAAACGCGTCGCTGCCTTAAACCGCCATTGTTTTCTAATAGACATATTATGGTTCAACTGCCTGCCGAGAATTCTTTCCTTTCATTTCCAGTCTAGATTATTGAAGTTCACGTCCGTAAGCATTGCAGGCACTTCAGGCGATAATCTAAATGTTCAGTATTGACTTAGCGAAGATTCATTGAATATTACAAGGCCTCCGCACAATAAGTCGGACAAGACTTGATGCATTGAGCCAACATGCATTGAGCACGGTAACCTGTAAATCATGCTTTTCTGTAAGCACATGCTTACTGCGGGGAAGTTGCAACACTACTGTTTTTGGAAGGAGTTGGCATGCGCAAATTCCCTTAAAAAGCAAACCTTCAATGCGATATTTAATTCGCCATTTGAAATATTCATGTCACACTTGTTTGGACAGATATTTATTCGTAGAATATTCGGTGGCGGTTGCTACAGTGCACAGGGCCTCAAAATTTCTGAACGCAGCCCACAAGTCAGTGTTAGTGCTGAACGGATGGCCTTGAACTAACCATCCAAGCGAACTACTCTTAACAGCTGGGTAGTGTGGTGGCAAATGAATGGCAATGCAGTGTGATCCGAAAAAGAAGTATAAAATATATATAAAACTCAACGGGTGTGTTTGCCAACGGGAGCTTTGCGACGCGCACGTTGACCATCACAAAGGTTGCAGAAGCTGTGAGGTCCGGATGTCAAGTGGGGCCGCTTTCCAATAAAATTAATAGGTTGCTCCTGCTTATGTTTGTGACTTTGCTTCAATGTGCCCCCCCCCCCCTTTTTTTTTTGTTTGTGCGCAAACTGGACGAACACGGAGAAGCTGAATTGAAGTGCAACATTTTGTTTTCTAGACTATACAATACGACCGTAGCATTACCTATAGCTAATACGTGCGAAATATTTCCTTATGTTTTGCGTCATTTTCGCGACTATTAGAGCAAGAAACCATAAGTTGTACTCTGTGCAATGAAGAATTCGCGCAAAGCGAGGGCGTGTCCACTGGCATTTCTAGGTAAACTGTTAATATACGATGACTCTACGCAAAAATTAAAGAGTTTTCGAGATAATATTGGTTAAAGACTTATTTTGTTATAATAAAATAGTCACAGGGCATCTAAGACTTATACGACAAATATTTTGAGAATATTAGAATTCGTATGTGATGTACCATGGGCTGTTCGATTGGAATTTGTTACTATAAGAGCAACAGCAGCAATAAAATAAAAATAATAAAATAAAACGAAATAAAATAAAATAAAAGCTTTATTCGCACATCCCCTAATAGAGGGCACTACCTGACGTTGAGCTGGCATTTAGAAGAGAAAAAATTCCACCAGGGCGCAGCCACCGACCCGTTTGAAAGTGCCTTATCTCGATCCCACAACTTTCCTTGATGGAACAGAAAACGGTCTCTTTCCTTCTCCCGAGTAACCAACGTAATCCGGAAGTAATTTATTGCGTTCAAAGCGCCGGAAATGGAAGCAGAAAACATAAAATCAAAGGCGGCACTCGAAAACCTTAAGCCGAAACGAGGAAAGATAGGCAGCTGTGCGATAGCCTAAAAGAATTAAACGACGGTAAGCCACCTTTTAGCTTATCAAACGAAGCGATAAAAAAAAAAAAAAAACTCGCCAGGAGTACCCACGCTTCGGCCACTGCCGCATGGAAACGAAAACGCGTGATTTAGCGCGCTGGCCGTCCCCAATGTCCGGTGCCCGTGGAGCCTGGACGCTTATGCGTCAACATAAGCGTCGATAGAGGGCCAAACGCGATAGGGGCAACTGGGAGAACAGCAAATAAAAGAAAAGACAAGAAGAGAAAAGAAAAAGAAAAGAAGGCAAAAGGCGACCAATGACTATACGCTCTGTATCTCGTGCTCCCTAGAGCGTCCTGCCTTTTTTTCCCTTTCTTTTTCTTTCTGAATATATGAACATTCACGGCAGCAAAAGAGAGAGGAAAAAAAAGAGACAGCTAAGGAGAAGGGTGGGAGGGACGAGAGGCGTGCTCGAATGCGGCGCGTATCTGCCGGCAGCTTCCCCTTTCTCGAGCGCGCGGTTTATTATTCCTCGCTCCGCGGGCGAGATTTGTGGCCCACGCGGCACGTCTGTTTCTGGTGCTTGCGCGAGCCAACGGTGAGCGGCGAAAAGCGAGCCGCAACGACGGCGTCAGCCCTTGACCATCACGCTGCGAGCGTCGGGGGCGCACGCGCTATCGCGACGTCACAGCCGAGGCGGAAAACGAGCGGGCCGCGTGGCGCGGCTGACCGCGGATTACGGGAGCCACGGCCGCCATATACGCCACAGACTGTCCCTTGCTCCTTTTTTTTTCCTTTTCCTTTATTCCCGCCCTCCTTTTGCATCCTCGCTATGGGTGGCGAAGCACATATAGGCGCCGGCCATCGCAGCCCCTATATAGCGCATAAATCAAGAGCCAGTGGACGCCGATAAACGATGTGTGCAGCTTCTTGACCCGAGCCCGGCACCGCTCGCGAAAGCTGTTGCCAGGAGAGCCATACTGAGGCTCGCGGGCGAGCCAGAGCCAAGTGCGTGAGCAGAAACGGGGAAATGAAGAGGGATGGGAGGGGATAAGACTGCGATGGAGCCGAAGGCCGGACGGAGCGAAGTGCGCCAACGGAGGGGCTGCCTCGTGTATACGGGGCGAGATTTTCAGCGCTGTCCGCGCAGACACGCTGATGCTTCCTGTTGTAGATGGACAGTCTCGTTTTTCGAGGTGACGGAGCTTAAGTCGGACATCCTCCGAGAGCTTTTTCCGAAATGCCATTGGTAAAGTTTGTATTATGCACAATCAGAATCGAGGAGTTCGACCATATAGACGCTGTCTTCGTTAGATATCGTTGAATGTCGTGCGCACGAGCTCGCCTGCAGCAGTCATGGCCCAGAAGGGAATGTCAGCTGATTAGTCAGCTTGATAAGCTATATCTGATCGTGGAGTTTGTTCCCACATATAAATTACTGTTTTTGATAATCCCTGTAAGTTTGCGCAGAAATTTTAGGGCTAATCCTTCCCGTCTGTGGATATGCGCTACATGCAGAGGCGGCGCGCTTACGACAGATATGCGCACCACCTGTGCTTGCACGTAGTATGCACAAGCTAACTCCTTATTTTGTTATTTTACTGCGCCGTGCAGCCTCATCATCTGCTCGGGAATTAAAAAAAGTGACACGCACCTGAGTGCGCAGATCGGTGCTAATGGGATGTGGCTAAACTCTCAAGTTTCTTGCAGGCGATCACAGTTTTCGATAAAGAATCATAATTGAGAAGCTAGTAGAAATGGCACAGCAGCCATTAGAACTCATCGCGACCTTGTGGTCTGCAGACTGTCAGACTATATAAATGCACTACGTGATTCGACCATTTGATGAGCATGCCGAGATGGGCGAGCACATTCGGGACACCGTATATTAATTGTAACTTTCCAGGAGACGGGGAAGGAGCTGAGCATCCAAAACGTAAGGTGAAAGGAAAACGTTTTAATAGGTCAAATTACGTACAAAATAAACTGCACCAAAAACACAACTATATTGACGAGCACGATCATATCCGTGATCGCAGTCTGATATGTGGGTAAACGGCGTGCGCTACATTTAGGTGAGCCATCGTACATTCCAGTGTAAGTACTGCTGCTCGCATGTTCCCGAACATAGACCGCCGTTTAATTGCTTCCCTCAGAAAATCGAATTGTATACATATTTTGCTAGAGGCCACAATTTCAGTCTCTTGTTGAGGCAGCCATTTTTGCAGGGACAGGAGAAGGGGTGTTGGGGGGAGGAGGTACGCTTCAGGTCAGCTGCAGCGAAATGTCACGATAGCAGCTGGGCTGTTCTTGTAGCTTGCCGCCACTGTCAGCTCGACGTCGGCTGTGACGAAACCAAATCTGGGCTCTCCGTGCGGGCCGCACTGACAGGAGGTAGGGTCAAGTTTGTCGATGCTTGCTCTATAATGTGGATGTGAGAGTAAAGAATCAATTCTATACAAGGCGCAACAACACTCTGTAAAGTGTTCTGATACAGGAAGACGCTTCTTGCACTGAGACCCGCCACGGTCTAGTTGCTATGGTACTCGGCTGCTGATCCGAGGGTCGCGAGTTCGAATCCCGGCCGCGGCGGCTACATTTCGATGGAGGCGAAATGTTGAGGCCCGTGGGCTCTGCGATGTGAGTGCACGTTAAATACCCACAGGTGTACAAAATTTCCGGAGCCCTCCACTACGGCCTCTGTCATAATCAGAGCTGGATTTGGGATGTAAAACCCGAGAAACCAATCAACCTTCTTGCACTGAGCAATAACTTCTTACCAACTCTATCTGGCGAAAAACACCCACTACTGGGATAGGCGTTAGTCACGCAGGCGCAAAGCTGTCCGGAAGGCACGTCTTAACATCTCTATTTGCTGGCTCATCTTATTATAGACACTTATTATACTGCTGGAATTACCCGTTCCTCACCCTTACGAAAAAAAGACGTTATTCAGACGCGTGTTAAAGAACCTTAGACGGTTAATCTCATTCCAAGGTTTCCGCATTATACGGTGCGCGTCATGATCAGAACGTTATTTATCACGTAAGCTTAATTATGTCGCGGAAAATAGGCGCAGCCGCTCTGCAGGAAAGCTCTCTCAGATCTGTTTGAAAGTAACGCAATGAAAAAGTGCATCTCCGCCGATGCCGAGGACAGTAAACAGCGCACCACGAACTAGCATTCGAATCGTCCTTCTTTCGCGAAAGAACGGAATGCCGATGCTTTTTGAGGCCTCGGACGCATGCTGTGACCATTTGTTCCCCACACGAAGCTTGATTTGTTTACTTAAGCTATTTTCACTTCTCTAGCTTCTTTTTATTTATCTTTTATTTATTTTTTACTTTTGACTAGTTGAAGCGTGCTGCGCACGAGCTTCGTATCTCTCTTTTTCAGGAGGCCAATACCAGCTTTCGCTACCGCTCGAATGCTTACTGAAAACACAAATAATTTCATTTGGCGCTTTTTAAAGGGACTGTCGGATGAAAAAAGTACCACTGCTGAATGTCGAGGTGTCTCAGGCACTTTCCGCGACAGTGCATGCCATGAAGCCCTCTTAGGGCATCGCAGTGCACAAACACATGTATAGTGACTAATTCACGTTCCCGCGCAGCGTCTTAAAGCACCTCATGAGGGCTTAGTTTGTCCATTCATTAAAAAGTTTCCCAGTCCAAACGTCGAAGTGTGCCTTGCTGAAGCAGCTTTTCATCGAGTTCACCAATTCGCATGACACGTAAACGCGTAACTGTGCCAGTATACACGAACGTTGCCAATATTGACGATGTATTTTTTTCTTGCTGTGATCTTCGCAGGTTTTTCGTAATATACCTTGTTTATTCTTCCCTTCTTTCTTTCTCATGTGTTCATCTTGTGTCCGGATGGCGTTAGGACGTCCTCACAAGAGAGCGTCCGATCTCGGTGGCAATATGAGACAAGTAGTATACTGAAATACATCGTGTTCTCTTTCCTTTAAATAAGCTGCCTACTTTTTGAAAGCGCCATAAGTATAAGGATAATTGTAACGCCAAACATTAGTGCTTTTTGAGCGTGCAACTTCGTTCAATAAACTGCAGAACCCTTAGTGTATAGGATTATAAATGATCATGACCAGTTTTCCTCGTCGCAATTTTTATCGGCCCGCATTTTCAGAACTTAGATTTGAAGGGAAAATACCGGTTCAGAAAGAGGTCAGTGCGTACTTCGAGACTGAATTTCTCCAAATAACTGCATGCAAGTTACGTCAAAAGGGAAACTGTACGTATGGCTTAAGGAACGCCCTCCCTGATGTCTCGCAGTACATTACAAAAATGTCTCAATAAGCAATACGCCGGTGTGTGTGTGCGCGCGTGTGTGTGTGTGTGTGTGTGTGTGTGTGTGTGTGTGTGTGTGTGTGTGTGTGTGTGTGTGTGTGTGTGTGTGTGTGTGTGTGTGTGTGTGTGTGTGTGTGTGTGTGTGTGCGTGTGTACGCATCATAAGTTTGCACGGCACGAAAGCATAGCGGCTGGGACGTTGCGTTGGTGAGGTCGAGTTTTCTTGATCGACAGCGATAGGAAAGACGCAAAAATGTGTTATCACGGTTTTGATATCTATTGCAATCGCCTCTGTTACGGCGATTACACGGGAGTTTTCAAAGACTCCGCAATATCAGTATGAACAAAATACATATTTCATGCGGTTCTTTTCAGGATTACTCTGCCTATATGGGTCCTTTGTTAGCATCATCGGTAGAGAATGAGTCGCAGGAAACTGTAGCTTTGGTGAGCACTTGCTGATGCAAAACAAAGCGGAACAATAGAGGAAAATGGCTAATGAACTGTAATTTTAACTACTGATAACACTGCCCTGGTTGCAATCAGTACGTTTTACGGAGAAAATTCCTGAACTACCTGGCAGTTCTGGCTATACTTCCTAAAATTTCTATAAACGTAAAGGCTACATTGTTTACACCTGAGCGAGTTATTAACTCGTTTCGATAGGTAAGCGCCACGAAAAAACAGCAACCCTTGTTTATTGCTTTTATTCTCAATAGGCGCACATTATTGCATATTCATCCTCGTACATAAATTGTCACAGCGTGCACGCAGCACTCGTGCCACTACCAGGCGACAATGCCTTCCAACATCACGGATGCGCATACACATAACTCCGCATATAGGGCTCGCCTGCAGTATCTCTGCTCAATGGTCGATACCACTACGTAAATATTTCGTACGATTACAATGCTTATCAAAGGAAAGCGCGAAGCTCCTGTGCGGACTCTCCCTGGAAGCAAAGAATGTCTCTCATCTACTTCCACGCTTATTTAGCTGTTATCGAATGAAGCTCAAAAGGACAGAAAGTTGAGCGAGTTGGTAAGGGTCCATCGTGAAAAGAACAATGCACGCCTTCATGCCTGTTCTTTCCACTATGAATCGAATGCAGACTCTGCAGGCTCGGGTCACGGAAATTTGAAAATGCGGAGTTCGCATTTAATAAAGAGCAAAGTACAGGCCAGACACATCGGATGGGCAGTAAGACAAAATATAAAAAAAATAAAATAAAAGGGGGCGGGCATACGAGGGACATCAGACCACCGAAAGTTTAGAAGAGAACAGACCCGGCATAAATCAGAGGGGTGCCACTTCGCATGCCGACCCTCGAAACGATCGCGCGAAGATAAGCAATATACGAATGCAGCGTCGTCGCCCTTGACTACGCAAGGAAATCGAGCCTTATAGAGTTCTCGAATCCCTGGCACACCGCGTATATATACAAACTCACGCGAGCCACGTGTTTCGGATTGACCTCGTCGTGTGCCCATGCAGTGGCTGCGGAGCCATTTTTTTTTCCCCGCCCCCCAAAAAAGATGAGGGGGCACAAACGGCGGAGGTCGTTCTGTGGCGAAGATGAAATGTGCGCGTCGCGGCACCGGCAAGGGGCCGGACGGGAATATCGCACCATTTACTGTTTGCTCGGCCGCGGCCGATGTCCGGCGTCCATTCTTCAAGCTTATGCGCGAACGGGACGCTTTGCGACCGCTTTCGGAGGCGCATGTTTTGGATGGGATGGCCCAGCCCCAGACCGTCGCTATATGTTTCCCCGCTTCTATGCAGCATAGCTGTTTTTTTTTCTAGCTTAAAGCGTCTTTTTTTTTCGCTGTAGCGCGTGCTTTCTCTTTTCCTGTCTTTTTTTCACAGCAAAACCACTGTCGATTTATAAAATTTAGCTCGCTTTTCTTTCCTGCGGTCACGGGCGTACGCGCGTGCGTAGTCCATTTGCCCTTTGTCGTGCATGTCCAGTAAGTGATATATATATATATATATATATATATATATATATATATATATATATAATATATATATATTATAAATTTTATAATTTATAAATTTTATAAATTTTATAAATCGACAGTGGTTTTGCTGTGAAACAAAGACAGGAAAAGAGAAAGCACGCGCTACAACGAAAAATGAGAAACGCTTTAAGCTAGAAAACAGCTATGCTGCACAGCGAAAAGAAGCTGCTGACATTAAGTGTGCACAGTGTTCTATTTACCCGTACCTCAATATCCTGCTTCACACGCACACACGCACACACACACACATATGTATATATATATATATATATATATATATATATATATATATATATGTGTGTGTTGTGTGTGGTGTGTGTGTGCAGCAAGATATTGAGGTACGGGTAAACAGACACTATTCGCATTTAATGTCAGCAGCTTCTTTTCGCTTCAGTAGTGTAAAACGTTTTTGCCGACGTTCGTTTTGAAGAGAACGCAACTCTATGTTTGAGTGGGCGTTTGACGTGTCGTGCCGCGTCAGCGATGGCCACAAAATAGATCGTTAACTCTTTCTCGCACTAAGTTTGTATACAACCCAATCCCCTCGGTACGAATGCTTAAGCATTCGCACCGAGGGGATTTTCCTTCAATGTAGCCCATAACTGACACGTGATTGTGCTTTCTGTTGGTAGTACAATCACAACAATATTACCACTAAACTTTTCCCATGTGTGTTATAAAACAGTTTGCGTTCTTCATATATTGTGGCAAACTGCTAGAATGAATGAATCAATGTGACCTTCATTGAAGGACAAAAGAACGGCTCTCGGCCTCTGTTGGGATGACAGGGGAAAGGGGTTAGGGGATTGAAAGGGGATGAGAAAATGCACGTAACGCTGTACTCATTAACGTTCTGAAAATAATTTCATACACCTTCACACACAACTACCTCATTTTTGCTCCCTCGTTGACGGGTCCTTACCATTCGAGACTGAGGAATTCATGTGCTTTATATTATTGCACTGCGTTCGGCAGCTGGAATGAATAAATAAATAAATAAATAAATAAATAAATAAATAAATAAATAAATAAATAAATTGTAAAGGCACAAGACAATCGTGAACTTCCACAGTCGTTCTGTCACAAGAAAACACAAGGCATGTGGACATATGGTAGTAAAACCAACCTATAGTCTAGACACGTTGACCGAAGGAGAGCATAAAAGGCCATGTCTTTAGAAAATGGCGGCTCACATGGAGCTCATCGGCATTTACTGAGTGAGAGAAATGTCCGGCGGAAGCAAAATTTGCGCGGATGCGGCGGCATATCCGGTAACAAACAAGGGTGACCTGGTTTTCTGCTGTCAGTGAGGTGAAATTTGCATTTTGCTTTTGTGTCGCAGGTTTGCGACTGGGGTGATATGTTTTTAATACTTAACATTTCCGCGCGTGTAACATATGCGCATCGAAATTTCGAACACCATATGATCCGCGCAACGCGCTGCTCTGGCTTTCTGAATTTAGAGCTCTGTTAAACGTAGACGCGTGTCTTGTGGCAATCTATTAAAATGGGAAAACATAACGTACTTTACTTCCCTGAGTGTAATATTATCTAGGCTTTCCCTTTTGTATAAGGTGCCGGGGAGAGAAATCAAGAGGAAAGGCACTAAGGTTAACCAGGCACATGGTCCGTTAGCTACCATACATCCGGGTTCGAGTAAAGGGGAATAATAGATGAAGTTCAAAAGGACAGAAAGTTGAGTGAGTTGGTAACATTCCATAATCAAAAGAAGAGGCGTGCAGGACACGGACACAAGAAGAGCGGCGTTCGTGGTGTTCACTGCTCTTCTTGTGTCCGTGTCCTGCACGCCTCTTCTTTTGATTATGGAATAATAGATGATAGAGAAAAGAAGAGCATCAGAAGAATCCTGCTGATCCCACTCACAATGGGAATCACGGTCTCATGAGAAGCAGTCAGCCAGGAAATTGCCTATGACGAATCGTTGGGCATTTAGAGAAGAGTTACGAATAGAATGAACGTCTTTGTGCAACGTTCTTGAGTAGATGTATGATCAACATGGGCTGGCCAAGAAACTTTACAGGACCGTGGGGACTGAATGGCAAGTCATGGTAGGACGTAACGTTGGCCCTCATGTTAAGCCCGAACCACATGGAGCGCTTTTTCCGCCGTTTTCTGGCGTTTCTCTCTCCGGCGTCACTCTGCGTCGACGCTGAGAGTGACGGCAGCCGAAACGCCGAGATCAAGACCGTCCAGATATTGACGCCGCCGCCGCGCTGCAGCGCCGACGCCGGAAACTGCTGGGTGAGCGGACACCAATCAGCGCGCGGCTCGAAGCGACTTCCGCCGGAGAAATGGCGTCCTCGCCGAAGCGGGCACGGCCCGCCTCGAATATATTCAGTCATCGTCGCGAACTGTGTGAACCTCAAGATCCCAACTGACGCTTGTATTTGACTCATGTTTGTCTACAGATGCTTCGACAGCAACGCACACGGGATTACATTGCGCCGTTTTCGAGAACCATTCTCAATTACTTCGGCAGCTAGGCCTCAAAGATAAGCGCGAGTCTCGGAAGCCATCGATTTTGAGTTTGCTGGTTAACTTTGATCTCCATAGGTGCCGCCACAAGTACAACAACAACAACAACAACAACAACAACAACAAAAAACTTTTGCGGACAGTGTGCTTCTTTTGCAATGCTATGAATGCCTTGTGCACTGCGGAACTTCAAGTAAGGCATATGAGGTGTAATCGTGAATATTGTTCCAGTGGGGCACATTGCACACTGCTTTCCGCGGTCCTACATTAGGTTCATCGGCCCACGTTGTGTGACGCTGGGCTGGCGCCGGTCTGTGCGCTCGTCGTGTGGTTGGTCGCCCTCGCTTTCGGCGACGTTGTGAAGACGGCGAGAGACGCAACGCCAGAAAACGGCGGCAAAAGCGCTGCATGTGGGTCGGGCTTTAGGGCGCTGCACAGACACCTACCTTGTAAAAGATAAATGCAGGCTACTGTGCGCTGATGTGCGCATCATGAGCGTCGTTCATTGATATATATTCCTACGGGATCGAGTGAAGTTCGTCAAACGCATGCCGATTGGTAGCGGAACATATGTATCGTTCAATGCCTTCCTGTGATAGCGCGCTTAGCAAACATTCGAAGAGTACTCGACGTTACACAACCGCCGTCATCACAACTGCGGGTACATTAGGTTTATTTACTATATTTGCCGCGTGGGAGGAGCCGCTGTAGCCTAGCGGTAGCGTGCTTGCTTTCCACCTCGGTGACCCGGGTTCGATACGCGCCTGCCACTCGGTAGGCTGCCTCGAGATTACAGCGCGTTCGTGTGTGCCTGTGTGGTAGTTATGTTTGCATTTCCTACATTTCTATCCCACGCTACAGCAAGTGTTATGCCTTTGTTGTTGTTTTTACGTGAGTTCTAATCGCATATTAGGCGTCTATCTTAGTTCGCCTGAGATTCACATGGGCGGAATAAAATCAAACACCTGTGGCGCATACCCGCACACCGCGGGCCGAGCACTACGGGTATGAGCCACACGTGATTGCGGTATCGTTAACCATGACTAGTATATCATGTTAGTGATGTCAAGATTAATCATTTATGTTTGTCATACATTCGCACCCTACCACCTAAATTTTGGTGTATATAGGGTGAATGAGACGACCAGGAGAGCAACGAGACGTAGAAGCCCAGATATATACGTATACGGTCAAAGTTGCTCAAGTTCGCCAAGAAATGCTTCGCATTTAAAATAAGCAAGGGGACAGCTAGTGAGAACACGCACAACTCGCTGAATCACTAGCTCGAGTGAATCGCTCACAATCGTTCGTGAAGTCCCATCGACTTGAGGAAACGCATTATAGCGCCTTTGCAGCCTTCACCATGCAAGATCGCATAAGCCAAGGATCCAGAATTTTGTCTCTACAGATAGGTTTGTCCATCAAGGGAGCGAAGCTCAGCTTCTAGCTCACTCCGTTGAGTGGCGTGGAATGCACAGTCGCAAAGCACATAGAAGATTGTCTCTTCACTGCCGCAAAAACTACATGTAGGACTGTTCACCATTCCTATGACGAACGAGTAGGATATGCCATGACCAGCCTCATGCAGCAGAGTAATGCATTTTCGTGACGAGGGAGTTCTGGTGGCAGTCGATGTCGCATGGTTTGGGTCCGGGGAATGTAAACGGGAGTTTTAGAAACCCGGTGAATGGCACTGTAGAAACATGATGTGGCGAGCAGTTGACTGAAGTTGCCGCGCAACATCCGTTCCAAAGAGTTGCATGAGCACCGTTAGATTTTGCTAATGAGCCGCACGTGCAGTTTCATCGGCGCCTCATATACTATATAGCAATCCCGCAACAGCGCGGTAGCCATTAAAATACATCAAGCGTCCCCTTCTCGGACGCTTAACGGTAATTGTGCGTTATATCTTACGCTATGCAGGTCTACGAAAGACAAACTGCAGTGTTTAATTGTAATGCTGACTTCTAGACTCAGAAGATGGCCCATCGGTTGAGTGGCTGCTGTACCATGTATTTCGGAGCACTCTGAAGTGCGGCAAGTTCGGCTGCAGTCGATGTGGTAGTGTGCGAAAGCTTGAATTTCAAGGATAGGGCCTCCGATGGAAGAATCGCAGCTTCCGTAGAGCTTTCGCGGAACCTTCCTTGTAAATGTGGATACTGTCATAGTATGCTTTCTTTAAGATAGTCCTTAACGATCCCTGGAAGCACGCGTGAAGTTGTCGGAGACACCACAATGCAGTTGCCGGGCGCTTCGCAGGCTTAAATAGTCAGATGGTAATGAACCACGGTGACTCGACACAACACCGCAGAACGAAGCACGTGGTCTCCGCCCTAGCAAAAGGGCCGAGTGGTGTGATAACACCCATCAGAAGTGTCGAATGTGTTCTCTTAATGTTTCCACGATAACATTAGCCCCGAGAAGTTGGGGTGGCGCCGCCTGGCGGGACAGCGCGGATGACGTCACGGCCAGGACTCTCTCTCCTCCCGCCACATACGAGCCTGCGTCGTCGCATTTGCGTGGTGTATACGATGGCTTATGTTCGTTTTTCGCTGCTTGCCTCAAGCTCCTGATGAACAGCGAAAACAGCTGTGGAAATTATTCAGGTTAAGAACAGTGACATATTAGTGTACACAATCGTCGCCCGTGCATGCGTTCCACGGCGCTTACTTCGAAACGGTTATCATGTTGCGTTATTGTGTCCCACTGCTATAAGATTGAGAATGTGAGTAAAATTATTGGTCGCGGCAGGCTTATACGAGAGAGAAATGCGAGGACAACCGTGCACTTCCAGTGAAGACGGAATAAGGAACTGCAGGGCGGCAAAATTTAGCCGCGATCCCCCGCCACGACGTGCCTCGTAATTGTGTAACGGTTTTAACACGTAAAACACCATATTTACTGCGTTGTTCTCGACCGCACCCTTTGGGGGATGGTCTCGCAGTGTTAAGTTTATGTGCATTGGACGCATCCGCGGATCCGCAGACAACGTTTCTGCCGAGACCGCTATCCGCGATGGATCTCAAAAATATCATGCAGCGTCGAGCCTCACAAAACGTCTCTAAAGTTCTCACCCACTACTGTCCCAGCTGTTGCGTTAGGGCCTCGTGTTCTCGTTCACTAACGCTATTGGTTATTTTCACGCACGTTCCTTTCGCTCTTTTTTTACAATATATAATTCTGGTGGTTCTGTTTACCACGAAACGCAAACGATGCTAACTAACTGCCTAACTTTCTCGCAGTGGGCTTGCCTCTTCGTGCAGCCATCGTGCTGTCAGGGTCACGTTCGCACGTACCAGTTTAAGTGAAACGACACGTACGTTACATGTGCCTGCGATTTCATTACCCATGAGCAGTATCAACTGGTATATGACCAAGGCGCGACATGAGTCGGCGCATCACTGCAGCGGGGAAGGTTTTATGCGGCTTACGTCGTTGAGTGCGCCATCGAAATGGTTCAGAAGCTCAGAACACTCACTACTACTTTCTTGAATTTTGTTTCAAATGACTGCCATCAGCAGCGTTCCACATGGAGTGACAGATTGCTGTTTCCGAAGCGGCGGTAGATCACACCAACTGTTCGTCCAAAGAGGGGCACGGGCACGTAATCACAGGCGACTGTCGCTAAGGAACTTGTATGCTCAAAATACTGATCTTCTAGTATTTCCGAAAGCGCAGCTATGAGGCTGGAGTTATTGATTTGCGTACATTTTTTTTTCCTATATCCGAAGTGATTATTTATGACACGCATATTCAGCTAAAGTGTCCTGCGGCACATAACACGATCGTGTCAAATACCTCAGATTGCCAGCAGGGCACAAGAAAATCACAATAGAAAGCCGCAGTTTGGCAAATCAATGCCGAAAATTCCCTGCTACATTGTGATGCTTCGGGACACACGTCACTGTGCATAGTCCAAGCGAATCCCGTGATGAAGATATGACTATTTAGCACAAGTATTTTAATAGGACCGATTTCTTGGGAGACGCGTTGAGAACTCAGTACTTCGACGTGTGACGAAATGTCTCGCCATTCTGGTTAAGGAGCACCTTTCTGGAGCAGCAGCTTTTCTTTAGGGGACAATTTACCCCTCCCAAATTTATTATCCGAAAGTTCGTCAGATTAGTTGCTATTGGATAGTATTGAAGACTTACACCTTCTACTTTACGAGGTCTTTATTGCGGAACAGAGTTGTGTAATAATTAACCATCGCACCGCAAAGGAGCCGGGTATAATATCGCAACCAAGAAATACAAGTTCTGATTCAAATATAGTAGTTCAAGCAGTCAAACAGACATTTCGGTTGAGAGAGGTACGAAATAACTGTTTGCTGCCCCCACAAGGGGGGCATGGCTCCTCGCCTGACGGGCACCGCCGCCCAGGCCGCCCCGCAGGATGAGGCGAGCGGCGGGGAGTCCTTAACGTGACGTCACATCGGCGCGACCGCAGTGACGCCTGTGTTCGTTCTCGCAGACAATAATTGCAACAGAGTGCTCCTGTGCAATAACAACTGTTGCAGCTGTTCGTCAACAGCACTGTTGAAGTCTCTTGCTCGGGCCCCTGTACTGCCTCCTTTATTTTTTATTCATATTTCTTTTCTTCCTCATTTTTTATTTGCTTCTTTTTTACAGCGGCAAGGATAACGATAAATAAAGAAGTGTTAGCATAGTTGAGGGGTTGGGCAATGACTTAGCGGGATACGTGATCGAATCAACGAAATATATCAAGTGGCTCGCCGACACTGGCCGGCGCGGCTGTATGGCGCCGCAATTGTCTTGTGAACGATGTAGAGCATTTTCGTCGATGTGGTGCCCCAGAAATGTCACTTGCTTTTCCGAGAACCTGCATTTGGTTTCGTTCAACTTCAGACCGCTATCATGGAGTCAGTGAAATACTTGTTGCAGTGCAGCGATATGTACTTCTTCTCCTCAACGATAACATCTTCTAGGCGGACTGTGACCCCTGGAATGCCCTGGAGAACAGATTCCAGGCGCCTTTGAAACAGAGCTGGTGCCGAAGCTATTTGAAAGGCGCGGCCGCCATAGCAGTAAGTCCCTTATGCGTGCTGAGCACTGCAATCGTTTTCGCCTCTGCGTCGAGAACAAGTTGGTTGTACGTGTTATGTGGATTCAGCATACTAAAAGCTTGACCTCCTGGAAGCACTGCGAAGATACCGTCAACTTTTGGAAAAGGATACTGGTTCCAAGTAAGGCGCCCAGTTCGTCGCTAACTTGAAGTCCCCACAGATACTTATGTCGCCGTTCTTTTTTGCCACGGGAACTGGTGGTATTTTCCATTCACAGACTAAGATCTGGGGAAGCACTCCTCGCCCTAGGCGATCAGTCTCTGCTGGAGCTTACGAATATATTGCATGTGGCAGGGTTTTTGCCTTGAAGAAACATGTTCGAGCACATTCCCTAATGTAGAGCTTCACGGGAGGCCCTTTGAAGCAACTCAGCTTGTTGTCAAGCAACTGCGAAAATGAGCCGGGTAGTTTTTATCTGTAACTTCGTCTTCAACGTAGTTTACAGCATTGGCACTTTTGACGTCCTAAAGAAACACACTGTCCTTACAAGATTCTTCTATTGCACGGCGACTGCAGAGCGGTGGTCGTCTACTGTTCACGACCACTGACGTGTGGCTTACGGTTTCCACCTCGGACGTCACGCCCATGGTTAACTTTGCCTATGACGGGAAGGGTTCCAAGGAAACATGATAGCCGTAAGAGAGCTTTTTTCAAGACTGGCCTCTACCTGCGGTATCTTTGTACACACTCTTGGGCATCGCACTCACCTGCAAATCTGTTTCGGTGATAACGGGCACTTTTCGTCCTTCACATGTCAGATCATCCTCGAGACGTCGCCAAATGGATCTTTCAGTCGTGCTACCAGGGCAAGCATTACTTCTCCTTCGTTCTGGCTTCTATCGTCTTCCCCGGCGAATGTGCTACAGTGCTCAGCGATTAAAAGGCGATACTCGGACCATGTGGGGTTCAGAGTATTTTATGCTACAGGAGTGCGCTTGGTGACCACAGAGAGACCAAGCTGAATCATAATGCTCCACAAAGCCTCTCCCTTTCGTTTAATACCACAACGAATCAGCCCGGTGTCCCCAACGCAAAGCAACGACGCATAAATCATCGGCTGCCGCGCACTCCGAGTATTGCGTTTCATTCGCCGAGTACTGTATACATATATACCTGACATACGGAAACGGCTCTTTTGGCACACTTTGGCCATGTGTCCATTCTTGCCACACTGACTGCATTAAGTGCGTCGATGGCGGTACGGCCCACGTTGCTGCCGTGCGTGCCGTTGCGCGATGCTTTTAAAGATGCTCATTGGCATTCATGGCTTCTACTGCCGCGACCGCCGCCGTGGATGCAGGACGCTGATGGTGCCGTTTCCGTTCCCTGTACCGGTCTTCTACGTGTCTCGAAGTCTTCTTGCTGCCTTTAGGAAACCATGGCGAATCATTCGGCCATTTCCGAAGTCAGCTTGCCACGCCTCAATATCGCAAACGTTGCGGTCTCGCATCGTGTGGTCTACCCTGTTACCGAAGTTGCAGCTTGCGACTCACCTTCTCAGTTCGGTGATGGAGTGTCGGACGCTCCCCACTTCATATTGCTTCCGTGCATTTACATCGATGCAGTTTCACTAACTTGCGGGTTGTGCCGATCTTCCAAACGTTGTCCAACATGTTAAGCTGTTGACCGAGGCAGTAGGATGGCGTACTTGCAGTACGCATACGATGATGTCACGGACGCACGTGCCGTGCTCATCTGGTGCGCCATCACTGCAGTGTGCAGGATACGACAACAAAGGGATATTCTATGTCGTTTTTAGAGTTGAAAATATCGAGCATACGGTTTCGCGTGGCGCATTTTGACAAAAGTGATACTGGGGCGAAGGAGGAAAGTTTTTATGCAACTGCATTTAGGTACAAGTTGCAGAAATATACGGCGAGAAACTTTAACCGGGAATCTTGCAATAAGGCGTCCCTGGTAATGCAGTGCGCCATTTCAAGACTTTGATATCGAAGAATTTAATTTCGAATAGCTCTCTGCAACGTTCACAGGATTGGTGCAGGCAGTACACTGAACTTTTCCCTCTAAAGCATCACGAAAACTGGAACCGAAATTACAAAAAAAAAAGACCGCTCTCCTCCTTCAGCAATTCTGTAATAAAAATGCGTCGAAACTTACAGGCCTACACAACACTTTCGTTCTTTCTTTGCTTATTTAAACCTGTCGTATACACGAGATTGGTTCCAGAGCTTCCACGGTCATATTACTTTATTTGCGCATTGTAAAAACGACAATGCTCTGTGTCAGTTCTCTCTCTCTCTTTCTTTCGCGAGAGCCTCAAAGAAATAGAACAGGAGGTGGGAGAGAGCGGGGGACCTTTTTCCGGAATGACATCTTTTTTTTTTCTTCACCGCCATCCACGCATCATCATCGAAAGGAAATTCGTAGCTTCGACTGTATACCTCCTGCGATGGAGTGCCACGCACGGGATGCGAAGAGCGAACCAGAATAACCGGTGCATGTAAGATAAATAAATCATAAAGACTAACCACTATAAAGAACCCAAGTTTGAGACGAACGCGGAGTCCGCGGGAGACGGGGCACCCGCAGCTACAGTATGCAACCGCGGCAGAACCCGGGTAAACAGTGGCAGGTCGGGATGACGGGACGTCTTCGCGAGTGAGCGAACCTGATGATGCGCAGCTGGGTGCGGCAGTGTGAAGGGAAAGGTTCTGCGTGGGTTTTCCTTCCTTCGTCCATTGGGATGCGCTCCATTCTGTCTCCGCATCTTCGTACGCGTTCGTGACGCTAGAAGCGGCTTTCTGCGTTTTTTTCTTCTTTTCTTTGGTTATCATTTCGCATCCCCGCGCTTTCCCGCAGCACTGGCTCCGAAACGAAACACATCGCTGCCCCACGAGCGCGCGCATTCGCAAGCAATTCTGCTCGCGTCGGCAACGCCGTTTTTGTTCGTTGTTTTTTTTTTTCTCCCGTTTCTTCCGCACTGCCGCGTAGTGCAGCCCGCGCATGTTTGTTTACTGTCTCCGGTGTATAGGCCGTGAATACCTCCTTTGAGTTTCATGTCATTGCATCGCCCGACTGCGATGCCGCCTCGCCGTGTCTTCGCGATTCGCCCCCCCCCCCCCCCCCCCCCCCCCAACGCACTCTCATCTGCCAGCTCTCGCGCCAACGCTAGAAACGGATACGATTCTCGCACGCGAACCTTTCTCGTCTGTTGCTTTCTCTTGTCGTTTTGTTCTTTTGTGAAAGAGACCAGCGAGTGGAGACGCGTGCGTGGAGAGGCGGAGAATTTGTCTATTTTGCCGGGGACGACGAGAATCCGCACTTTTCGACGAGAGGACTCTCCGTCGAAAAGACTCAGACGTTTGTTTCCATGTGTGTGTGTGTGTGCGCGTGCGTGCGTGTGTGTGATATGTAAATGAATTCAGTCTTCCTGGTGATCGTGGCTCGTCCACGGCGTCTTTTTGATATTATTATCATTGCTGTTGCTCGCGATAACAATGATGATGACAACGAGCAATTATTGCGGACTGTGTCTTCACGAAGCAAGGGCCTTTTCTTGGGCACAGGGAAGGGAAGGCACGCACCACGCACGCACACACACACACACACACACTAGAGCACTGCACGGGCCCCGCGGGCCGGGTCGGGCCGGCTATGTAACTGTTGGATCGGGCCCCGGCCGGGCTCATGAGCTCCGGGCCTAGGTCAGGCCCGTGTCAGGCCCGGGTCTCATGCTGTCGGCAATGGCGCGTGTATGCTGTTTGGCTTTGTTTTTGTTTTTCTTTTTTTTGAGGGGGGGTGGGTCTAACGTCCCGAACCTAGTCAGGCTCTGTGAGACGCCGTAGTGGAAGGCTCCGGGTAATTTAGACCACCTGAAGTGCATTAGCGTGCACTGAAATCGCACAATACGTCTAGCATTCTGCCGCCATCGGTATGTTACAAGTAATTTAGGGTAACTGCCTCATATATGTTTCCGCCATTACACTGAGGGAAACACGTTCTTGGGTACCGCGTATCAAAAGAAATGGTAGTCAGGCAGCACTGCGGCAAGAGCGTAGCAACGGTACACTGCCCATATTAGTGTATAAAAGATGTACCCATCTGTATCATGGGAAACATTTCGAGTATCTACGCTCGCCTGCCCGCCGCGCCTTCTTCCGCCTTCGTGCCTCTGCAGACTGGTCAGCGATTCTCTTGCCAGCATTTATTTTCAAACACGTCGGATATAAGGACAGTGACAAGTCATGCAAGAAGGGAGCCCTTCCTCCTTTAGATGAAACAAGCACGTTCGAAACGACACAGGAGGAGCATGGCGCTGCGAAGTACAAAGAAACGGGAGGAGGGGGGGGGGGGGGTTAGGCGCTTTTTTGCAGAAACATGAGCTCACTTATTAGCTTTGAAGGAAGCGCGTTCTAATAGTTACGAACCACGGTACGTGCTAGGCTGTAGAAACAACTCCCTGTTTCCGTCTTATTTCTCCAGTAGCTGTTAAACGGGTTCAATAATGCGTCGTATATAGTTCATTCAAAATAGCCGACGAAACGAACTTCAACAAAAGCTGACAAAAAAAATGTATAATAGATCGAGTTGCTGGTTGTTGATGTAACCGCTCGAATACATGGGACAAGGTCGTTGTTAATCAGATTGGCGATTCTGTGGAATAGCTACTTCAGTCGGTGCTTCCTTCCAGCTGATAGTTTTACACCCGAGGTGCAGCATATTGATGATAGAGTCGAATGGTATCTGCGTTTAATGACCGACCGACGACTTACCAGAGAAGCTTCTGATTTTAGCAATGTCAGTCGTGCTTTGCGACCGAAACGTTTCAGCGGCTCTGCGGAATCGCCAATTCCGTTAAAGCGAGGATGTTCGATTCGTCGTAATTGCGTCATAGTAGCGCTTTTTAGCAGTGACGGTATACCACACCGTACACGCGCCCCGCCACGGTGGTCTAGTGGCTATGGTACTCGGCTGCTGATCCGAGGGTCGCGGGATCGAATCCCGGCCGCGGCGGCTGCATTTCGATGGAGACGAAATGTTGAGGCCCGTGTGCTGTGCGATGTCAGTGCACGTTAAAGAACCCCAGGTGGTCGAAATTTCCGGAGACCTCCACTACGGCGTCTCTCATAATCAGAACTGGTTTTGGGACGTTAAACCCCACAAATCAATCAATCATCAATCACACCGTACACGCTGCGCTATCACCGTCGCGTGTTAAATGTACCGCGATCCAAAATCGCTGCGCGGGTAGCTCGGTGCGTGCGGTAACATTAGATTATTATAGTGGATAATACAGGTTTTGAGGAAGCTATATGCAGAGGCATAGACTGAGTATTCTGTGCCGTACTTGAGATGCTTAACGCGCTATACAGGGTGTTTTTTTTTAGTTGCAACACATTCTTTAAATTAGAAAAACATAAATCGCGGGAATGTCTTGTGTACCATTCGAGTATACGGATTGGTGTCCTCTAGATACAGAATAATTTCCGCACTTGTGCGCATAATTAGCGAAATTACGTTAATTAACTTTTTAATTATCAGTAATTGGTGACTACCACAAATGAGTACTTTGGAGCCCGTCCTCGACACTACCTATCCCAACGATCAAATTTTGAAAAGCAGAGCGCATGTCGGAGCTGCGCGAACAATTAGTTCGACTGTGCAGGCTCCTTGAAACCGAAACTGGGCGCGAAAAGAGCGCCTGTGACGTCGATGTCGCCGCCCGCACGGCTTTCGTCACTCGCCACTCGCCCGTGGTCACCGCCGCTCCGGCCGCGCAAGCAGCTTGCGTTATCTCCTTCTTATCTGCGGCGTTGGGCCCCGCGGGCGAGTGACGAAACCCGGGGAGGCGGCGACATTGACGTCACAGACGCTCTTTTCGCGCCCAGTTTCGGTTTGAAGGAGCCTGCCAAGGGGAACTAATTGTTCGTGTAGCTCCGACATGCGCTCCGCTATTCAAAATTTGATCGTTGGGACAGGTAGTGTCGAGGACGGGCTCCAAAGTACTCATTTGCTGTAGTCACCAATTACTGATAATTAAAAAGTTAATTAACGTAATTTCGCGAATTATGCGCACAAGTGCGGAAATTGTTCTGTATCTAGAGGCCGCCATCCCGTATACTCGAATGGTACACAAGACATTCCCGCGATTTATGTTTTTCTAATTTAAAAAATGTGTTGCAGCTAAAAAAAAGCACCCTGTATGTTGAAACAAAAGCAGAAGGGCCCAAGGTCATTCATATTATGGAACACATAACTTATTTTGTTGGCTAAACAGTTGATACCTTCGGCGCTCAGTTCGGCGCTCTAATAAGCAGTTATTTCGGAAGCCCTTATTCCGGTCTTCATTTAAGGCATAACATTCTCAAGGACCGAAGACGGTCACACAAAGGCGACGAGATAGACATCTAAAGCGGACAGCGAGGGCGGTATCTCGTTCGCTAACGTGTGTGGCTTGCTTCTATGGCACTGCAGTGGCGGTGACTCGGCGAACAAAGGTGGGGGAAAGGACTCCCTTCTCTTTAGCACGAAAATGCAGCGTACGTTGGAGACAGTTGCCTACCGAGGAGTCGAAACCACAGGTTTAATAACGCAACTCAGCTTGGCGAATCCTCCCATGCAGGAGTAGTTAAAGCGCGTTTTCTCTCTCTCTCTCTCTCGCCACATTGTGCAACAAACGAAGTTTGCAGGATAAGCTCTGCGCTATATACTCAATAGTCCCATCTTCTCAGCAATTCATGTAAACTCATATATGTCCGACGTTGTTCCACTTTATGTGGACGTTGCATGTTGTAGTCGTTCTTCGAAGTGCAATAAGAACATTGCGCGGTTAGCACTGCGTGCGTGAGACAGCGAGCAATGCCTCCTTATATACCACCGGCAATCCTTTCGCAAAAGTGTTATGGGCGTAATTAACCGAAGGTAAACACAGTATCAGTGGAAATCGTGACACTGTCATAAGTTCTCACAACACTCTCCCGAAACTATCCTGAGTGCGGCTGGTGTCTTCACCATAAGCGAAGATTGGACAGTGCCTCGTTTATGTTCAACGAATAATTGGTTGAATTGGTTCGGGCCGGGCCCAAACATTTCGGGCCCGGGCCGGGTACGGGCCGTATTTAAAAACACTGCGAGCCGTTCTCGGGCGGGCCTGAGAATGGCGCTTTCGGGCCGGGCCGGCCCCGGGCCGGAAATAGTCGGCTCGTGCAGTGCTCTAACACACACACACACACACACACACACACACACACACACACACACACACACACACACACACACACACACACACACACACACACACACGCATGCCGGTAGGCAGAGGTAAAGCTACAGCAAGCAGCATGTCACTTGCAGTCCAGAAAACCTTCTCGATTTGCGAGTGAAAAGATGCACGAGTACGGAGAAGAGGGGGGCCAAGAATAGAGAACGACGCCACTTGTTATTCTCTTCAGAAAGACAGAGCTCCCTCTTCTCCACCACGATAAGGTCTCGCTAGACGAGCTTGCCTTGCGCGCATATATATATATATATATATATATATATATATATATATCTGGGAAAGAAAAGCACACGCGCCCGCAGCGCATTGCGCCTACGAGCAGGGCCGCGTGCGCGCAGCGCCGGCGCGCGATGATGCAAATTCGTCGGAACCGGATTCAACGCGTTCGGCGCTGTGTGGCATAGGCGCGCTCGCTTTCCGCATATATCGGGTTCCTTTGAGCGGCGCCCCGCAATCCACGCATGGCTTCTCTCGCGCACAGAGGGAGCCTTCCGGGCGCGTGCTTCAGGGAACCGTACACCTCTCCCCGGCGCATCCCGTCGTCTTCGGGGAGGCGGTTCCCAGCTCGCGTGGGCTGCGGCAGCGAAGGGAAAGCGGCAGAGCAGTGTGAAGCGGGATCGTGCATGCAGTGCAGTTGAATGCGCCGGTCCGAAAGAACATTGCGCAGAGGATCTCTTTCTCTCCGCCAGCGCACTCGCTTCGCGCACCTTCGGAGGTATAGTAGGGCATGTATGCGTAAAAGAATGACGGTATAGTTCGGCGAACCGCTCGATGCAGCGGGACCCTCGAAGAAACGAAGCGTGGGATACGGTGCTGTGCACAATCTGTATATAGATGGGGAGGGGGATGGACGTTTCTGCGAGAAAGCGAAGCAACGAGGCTCGATGCATTAGTTTGCCGTATAGGCCGGTGGGCAGAAGAAGTGGAGCCGACCGCGACTTCGACTCGCCTGTCTATTTTGAGAAGCCCGATAAGACGCGGGGCTTGCTATACATATAACGGTACTCGTGTTACGCGGAAGGAGTGCCGACGGTGACGACGCGTTTGCGCGGCTCCCAAGGCAGTTTATTCAGGTTTAGTCCCGTTGACTGCTTGATTTATTTATTTATTTATTTATTTATTTATTTATTTATTTATTTATTTATTTATTTATTTATTTGTGGGGCTTTACGTCCCAAAACCAACGGTGATTATGAGAGACGCCGTAGTGGAGGGCTCCGCAAACTTCGACCACCTGGGGTTCGTTAACGTGCACTGACATCGCACAGCACACGAGCCTCAACGTTTCGCCTCCATCGAAATGCAGCCGCCGCGGCCGCGATTCGGTCCCGCGTCCCTCGGATCAGCAGCCGAGTACCATAGCCACTAGACAACCGTGGCGGGGCAGGTTTGGTCGCGTTGTCTCGGCTTGTGCGGTTTGGTCTGGCTGTCGATATTGGAAGCTTTCGGGCTGTTATCACTTCTCGCGGTTGCAGTAGGGGTCAGTGTCGTGCGACCTGGTGTTCCTCAGCGTTGCGCAAATGCACATCACAGAGGGTTGCAGAGCGAAAAGGGCCAAGCAAATTATGACGGAACAGTCGTGCGTACTTCTTTTACTAAAGCTCTTGACAAGCGAAAACACACAAGCACGCACACACACACACACACGCTGTTGTTGTTTTTTTTTCTTGTTGTTTTTACATTTGATGTTACGGTGTTGTACATTACGCCGAAAATGTTCCTTCGGCACAAACACCAACTCCAACGAGAGCGCACTTGTGTTGCAGTATGTGTACTACACAAACAGATTCAAAGTGAAGTTAGCTCGATTTTATGGATTGCGGCTACAAGACGTGCGCGTCAACGTAGCGTACAGCAGTTGATGTAATGTTTAGGCAATGTTCGTTTTGCCTATCAGTGCCTCTTTGTTAGTGTTAGGTTACCCTTTGTGACGGGGGCGTGTCGGTTCATGTGTGTCGACGCGATGTACCCGCGAGGATGAAAAGCAGACAATGGAGGAGGATGAACGGAGGGGGTGGCGGAGAGAGAGAGAGAGAACAGAAATAAAGGCAGAATGAAAGAAAAAGAATGAGGAGGCACGCAGCAAAATCTAGATTACGCTACAACTGTGCGGCGTGCTCCGTGCAGGAATGGTTTTTTTTTCCTTTTTTTCATTGTGTTTCAGGCGACGCATGCCCATCATACCTGCCAGAGATGCACGACTACGAATGCGCATCGCCTTCTTATTTTGTCTAGGAGCTTCCAGTCTTTTTGACCACGCCTCCGCGCCACGATATTGTGCATTTGTATTTCACTGAGAACGTTTGTGGAGACGTATAAATGCACTCATCCGTCCTCCAAATCCAAATAAACAATTTGCTCTTGATGTCAGTGAACTCTCCACCTAGGCTTTACACGTGGTGATATATATATATATATATATATATATATATATATATATATATATATATATATATAATATATATATATATATATATAAGGAAAGGGAAGGGGGTCAAGGGCTCGCTTTATTTAGGGCTACCAGTGGCGCTGACAAAAACGCACAGAAATACCAAATAAAAAGTGGACGTTGGAAGACCACCGGTGTAATTCAGTCGGTAGAGCATCGGATGCGTTATCTTAAGGTTGTGTGTTCGGTTCCCACCGACGGCTAGTGTGTTTTAGGGGCGAAGCTCCTTAAGCTGTGGGTCGGTTTTCACGTATCGTCGTATCGTGTATCCTACACCACTGTTTATGAAGTGCTCACTAGATGGCGTGATGGCGCTGCGGTGCTCGCTTCATTCAGATGTATGGGAACGCGTAGTATGGGGGGTCTGTCTGTCTGTCTGTCTGTCCGCCCGTCTATCTGTCTATCTGTCTGTCTGTCTGTCTGTCCGTCCGTCCGTCCGAGCGCTGCGGTGCTGCTTAGCTAGTACGTGAATTGATCAATAGATGGCGCGGAGGCGCTCGCTGCGTGCTCAAGTGTGATAGGAGAGCGCTAGATGGCGACACGCAGTGTTTGTCACGTCTTTGATGATGTACTGGGCAAGATTCACGGAAGATTCACGGTTTTTACCGATGAACCTCCGCAGCTTCGCCCACTCATCATCATTCACCTCGTGGATATGCTGTGATTTTTTTTCGTCCACTTTAACCCCTTTCAGTTTATGTCACAGTAAAACTACAAATTACTTCCCCTATGCCGTCCTTGGCGTCTTTGTGTTAGCAACAATAAAAACGAGCCCTTGTGTTTTTGCCTTTAAGTCATATATATATATATATATATATATATATATATATATATATATATATATATATATATATATATATCTTCATCCCACTGTAACGTAAGACAAATTACCTTAACAAGACAGATGAGAAAGGAATTTTTATGGTGGGTTTTGAACCAACGACCTCACACGCCGAAGCCGTGTGAATTGTGTGAATTCGATTTACTGGCACTGTAGGGATGTAAAATAACTCGTTCTACGAAAGCTTCATCGAAATGTGTAGCGATGGGGGAATAAAATCTCTCTCTCTCTCTATCTATATATATATATATATATATATATATATATAGTGGTGGTGGGTTTAAATACCGCCAACGAAAAAATTCCCTTTGCATCTTCTTTGTTATGGTAATCTGTCTTGCATGACAGTGGGAGACAGTGGGACGGAGGGGTATCTCGTATAGAGTAGGCAATTAAGAACAGGTTTAGGCAGTTGAAAAAACAATGCCCGTGAGACCGTGAGCATCGATGTTCACTTTGGGCGTAAGAAGCGGGTGATTAGAAGCCGACTTCCGGCAAGTGTTGCTTACAGTTTTCCGCACTGCGCCGGTGTAGATTTGAAGGGTCTGACAACTGATTTTTAAGCACCTACTTTTTTTCTATGCAACGAAAAGCACGTCCTCGGTACTGTTTGTACCTGCAGCGTTTGATTTCACAGTGCGTGGATATTTTGCAAAGAGAACTTTTCTATCTGAGATGGCTCTAAATAAGGTACAGTGCGCTCTCTAGCAGCGATGAGAGATGATCGAATGGCCCACCTCGGAAACCAACCGTCGTTCTGTTTTTCAGAAGAGAGTGAAGGAGGCTGTGGCTGGCCGTCCACATTTTGACCTTTTGAACTAGCTTTGAAATGAAAAAGTTGCGCAAGAAGTTCGAATTGTTGTTCAGACCATTCTTGTATTACTGTAGCGTTTTGCCAACTGCGTCTTGTGTAACATAGAGTTTCCTACAAAACACTAGAGGGACATTTGTCGCTAGTGTGTATGGAAGTTTCAAATAAGGTGGTTCAACCAGCACTCGAACGATGGGTACTACTTGGATTTGCCTAGTCTTAGTGCTTCGGTCTTCATACAGCTTTGCGACATTAAAAAATGGGTGGTTCAAAAGAAAACATGGCGTTATGCACGGAAGAGTTTGCAGTAATTATGTATGTGCACATGGACTTGTTGCTTTTACGTGGTTAGAAAAATACTCCCCTTCCCCCGAACGCTCAGATATTTAGCAGTATGATGCGATAATGCTAATGCTGCGTCCTCTACCTGTGCCCTGATATAAGAGAGTCCATAGAGGCTTGAGTACCGGATTTAACCAGTTAGAATCTAAAATAAATATTTTTGCTTTTGTAAGTGACGTGCTAATGTTTTAAAGTAGGGGCGTCTGCTAAATGTAACAAACGGGCTATAGCTCGCTTCTTTGAGTGCAGGGTAAGTGCTCCGCTGCATTTTTACAAACTAAGTGGGTCAAGCCGCTGCGCGAGGCCGTGGCAGAAGCGTAGTATTGCCCTGCGTTTGGTGGTTGGTTTTGCGCAAACCGTTGTGTAAAATCAAACAGGAGTACCATTAAACTGCCTGTGAAGCTGCGTCTTGATGTGAGCTGACTTTTTTTGAGCATCGTCTGCGAGCGTGTCTGCCTGTCGCCCAGTCGGCGTCTGCGGGGCACGATAACTGTGCGCCTGCTTGGCACGTTTGGTCGGCTTTGAGTTGATCAGATAGTGCCATTTAAATGCTGTAGTAGAACAAATATGCGAAGTCCTGTCACAAGAAATGTATGTTAGCCGTTGAAGCGGCCCCACGCTTACAGTTTCTGTCGCATCTGATACAAAAGAAGAGAACAGATGTTAACAAAACCTTGAACCACTTCCGGTGCGACGACAGTTTGGGTCGACATTCTGAAACAGTCTGTTCCAAAAAGTAGCAAACTACGCTGGTGGATGCGCCGGTCTGATGTTCGCTACAGCCGCTGCCTTCACGCGTAATAATGCCGCCATAGCGTCACTGAAGCTACAAAACAGCACTAAACATCCACCAGAACGTCTGAAGGCGCGAACACGAAGCCTAGACAAATCAATGCAATGCCTATCATTTCCACGGCAGATGAACCACCGGTGCATTAGGGTTCCCCTTAGTTTTTGTGTAGGAAAGTCTATGGTGGTCGACGATTACCTATTGAAGGCGCAATGTGCAGACTCATCGTAGGAACATTTCTGACACATTTATTGGTGTTCATCCTGTGTAGGTATACGCCCTGCGTGACATCACTCGACATTAGATACCCTGACGGCCAGTCTAAATGGCTGGCATTTAGATGAATGCAGGCTATGCGCATTCAAAATGGATCATGTGGGTATGCGTGCATGCGCAACAAAATTTTGTGAAAGAAAGGGAATGATGAAATGGACGTAAGAGCGAGGAGACAAAACCTTTTTTTTTCTTCTCGCTTATGCTTTTCTTCATACCTGCTCGCCGCAGGCTACTGCTTCCCGGCCCAACTTGCCAGGTTTAGTCCAACAAGTCCTCCTTTTTCGCACTTCAAACAAAGCACGCGGGCAGTCGCAGTTCTGGAAAAAATGACACTTTTATATTACGCCACGCAGTGGATCCCAACGAACCTTGCATCCCTCTTTCGCGGTGGCTCTTGCTTTTCACACACGGCTTTTTGCGAAGGTTTACCGGTTTCCTTGTGACAGCGAGAACCGCTTCTTCCTTGCAAAGGTTCCGGGCCATTTTCTTCCCAAGATGTCTGCGCACCGAAGGCTCGGCTCAAGCGAATGCTGTCGGCACTCTTGTAGTTTGCCAAACTCGTTCATGTCATCGCTCTCTTTTGCGTCCATCCCTTAAGTGCCCGGAGTCATTCGTCCTACGCTAAAATCGTTTTGGATGGTGAGAAAGCCTGGAATGCCGAACAGCCTGGCCCAGAGATAGCTTCTGCATCTTGGACAGCAGTTCGCCAGCGTCGGTAATTGAAGGGCTCGATGTGAGGAACACGGCATCGTCAGTGACCAGCTGCTTGGTGGCAACATTAGAACGAGCTCTTCTTTCTTCCAAGAGCGCATGCCGGTTCCTGGCTAGATCTGCCCGGGCGCCAGGTCTTGCTGCCTGCCGCTTGAACGTCGTCTTAGAAGCGACAGATCCAGCGATCCTGAACCGGTGTTCTAATGTGCCATCGCTATCACTGCAGCATCCACAATCGTCGTCGTCAGTGTCGTCGTCAATGTCGTCGTCGTCAATGTCGTCGTGGTCATCGCTTTCCGGTACGGGTATCGGACGTCCAAGGTTGTGTTTATTCCGCGGAATAGCAGCAACAGCGGGCTGGGTGGTTCGCATGCGAAAGGAGTCGGGGCGCGTGGCCTGGCTTTCCGCGGCCTTCTGTCCTTCAGTGCTGTCGTAAACAAAGCTGCCGTTTCCTGCGTTTGGAAGAGAAGTGGGTGGCACTTGCGCCATTGGTTTCTCGGGAAGGTCGTTCGTTCCGACGCACGGCACGGCGTCCACGTCGGTAATGTCTTCTGTTGTCGTTTGGTCTCCGAACGGGAAACCGCACCCTAGAACTTTCGCTGCAAAAGTAGGCTGCGATTCAAAGCAGTCGTCATCGATGCGTAGAAATGAATCATTATGCTGCGACGTTATGTCATCCTCGCAATTACAGTCTCCCGCGCCTGAAACGGGAGCCTCACTCTGGGTGCTGCAGCGGTTACTGGACCCTGGTTTTTCTTTCGGTGGAAGCGTTGCCTCCTCTTTGTCCTTGGGAACCAGGGGAAATGATGCTTTCCATTCGGTCGCACCGTCTCCGTGAGGGCCTCGGCCAAGAAACACCTGTTCGTTCCGTAGGCGGTACCTTCTGCCTGCAGGACGGTTTGGCAGGCTGCTGTAAACTGCACGCCTCGCGGACGGGGGCCTGGAGTCCATGCCCGCGGCGATGCACAGCCCCAGGAAACAAGAAGCACCGGCCCTACTGGCGGCGGGGCCTCTTCTTTATCGTCCGACATGACATCGCCCACCGCGATCGTGCACAGTGGGTTGAAACCATAGTGTGACCACGTCAACATTCGTCCAAAACGTCCAAAACAAAGAAGGGCGAAAAATAAAAAAAGGACCGGAGTACGTTTTTGCGGAAGTATATTCTGCCCAGTGTTCATTTTACAGTAAGTGGAGACTGGCGATCCTCTTGGCACTCGATTACATTACGCAGGGAGCATAGGTATTTCACAGACACGAAATACTTGACTCGGTGGTTCGCCGACTCATTGAGTTGCCTTGGAGATTCTGAAGGAGTACGTGATACTGTATAGTTGCTTCACTGAGTAACAATTCACTTAACGTACCTTGCTCCACTTATGATGAACTGTGCTGTTTTCTTCCTAGGAACGCACAACGAAGACAAACATACTGACCTTTTGAGTTTCTACGAAGGCAGACGTACTGAACAAGGATTCAATTCTTCGCCGCCGTACACTGTCCCGCTTCAGATCTCATTTAGGACGGCCGCCACTTTTCTCGCCACCTGTTCTGGCTAAGTGACTGCGTAAGTTCTGAAAGCAGTCGCCATGCATCACAAAGGCTCCGTCGTGTTCCACAGCAGTGTCGTATTCCACAGCTGTGTCCATCGTATTCCGCAGTATCGTATTCCACAAGCGGCGCGCACCGGCAAGGAAATAGGCACCTGCTAAGCGGGGCAATTATCGCTACTGAATTGTTCAGCACTGTATTCGTATGGGCATATCAACTAGGAAGAAAAGCGCGTGACGCGAATGTGAAAAAGAACGATCTTTTAAAATTGTTCTAGCTAAAGAAGAAAATTTCGATAGGTGGCGGTGTCGCGTTTGCGGCGACATACAAAAAGAAGAAGAAAAACATAACGCCAGACTTTGACAAAGTTTATTAAATCAAAGACAAGCAAAGATGACACTACGTGCGAAGATAAGAGTACGAATGAACGTTCAAAACAGGCGAAGATGAAATAAATATAAAGCGGTAAACGTTTTATAGAAGTTTCTGATCAAAAGGGTCCTATCAAATTATGCAATTTCATTCCGTGTGAAGGACTAAGGTGGTCAGCTTAAGTATCTATCGACAATCGGGATCACGAAAAAAATAAAAATAAAATATCAAGAAGCTTCAAATACATACTTATAACCTGCTCTCTGGGCAGAGTGATCGCAAATACATTATCAAAACACGTGAATCGTTCATGTTTGTACCTGTGGATAACCATGTGCGCACTCGCGGTGGTAGACACTAAAGTAATTGCTGCTAAGCGCTTTGGTGCAGTATGGTTCGCGGCATGGCAGCCGCGCTTATAGGGGTGTGAATTGGGAAACCAACCGCATACTTAAATTTCGGTATACGTGTTATAGAACGGAATGTTGCAAAAATTGTACACGCCACCACGATGCGCCTCATGATCATGTGTTGGTTTTGCTCCGTGAAACCTCAGAATTTAAATTAATTTCTTTCGCAAGTTTGCTAGATATGGCGTTAGTGCTGTAGCCATCCACTTATCCTCCCCAATGTTAGTTTTCTGATGCGTTTCGGTCATTTTGCTCTTTCGGACTACATAGACGATGTTTTCGTAGGTGCCGCCATGTTGCGTAGCCGGCGGCGCCGTCTCTGGTATGGCGACCGACTGGCTCGTGTGAACGCTCGTTTTTGCATGGCCTGTACATTTCCGGCTGCCGTTCTGTTTCCTTTTTTTTCAATTCTGGAGCGCTCAAGGGCGCATAAATTCAGGCCGTGTATGTAGGAATGCGTCTGTGAGACGTGACAGGCATGAGCCTTCGATTGTAGTTGATTTTATAACAGGATGCTGCGAAGAAGTGCCAAAAGGTCGGTACCATCTCTTTGTTGCACCCTTCGGGGATGCAATGGATTTTTGCTTGAGCTGCTCTTTCTCGGCTTTCTTTTACGCTTTGTTTACGCTTTGCATTGTCTACCACTCGTACATGCATGCGGTCGTGCGTGGGAGCGCAGCGGTTGGTTTTGGTTGACCTTCGGGCGGTTTCATTGTGTCTTTGTTAGTTCCGTTTTCTTATAACAGCGAAGCTGTTTAAGGTATCGGTGAACTTGTGCTCCGTCAGGGTAAAACTATTATCATCAGAAAATAAATGCGCGTGCACTTCTGTGAAACGCACGGCAGCTATGCGCGCATTTTTTTCCTTCTCTTGGGCCCATGCGCTGTCATGGACTCGTGTCGCCTTCAGAGCAGGAGTTCCTCAGGGCAGGAGAGAAGAGTACGAGGTGCCTTTGGTGTGAAACATTTACAAGGTTTATTTACAACATGGTTGGTAGACGAATGCCGAATGCTCTCTGTCTGCGTTTTCCAGTTGGTTAAATAGTCCGCGTCGTGCTATGACGTCTTCTAGGGAGGACTCACTTGGGGTTTCTCCTCCAATACCACGTCGAAGTTTCGAAGGGGAATAAGGTGATCTATCTATCTATCTATCTATCTATCTATCTATCTATCTATCTATCTATCTATCTATCTATCTATCTATCTATCTATCTATCTATCTATCTATCTAAAAACTGGGATTGTAGCGTATTAACGCATGACGAGTATGAATGACAAATTTCAACGTTACTAACGTGATATAGGGCGATGAGTTCCGCGGAATTCCGCAAGGTGAAGTAACGTTTATCATAAGGAAAAATGTCATCCCCCCGTTTGTAGCAAGAAGCTACAAGAAAATCCACACGAATTTTCCAGAAATGAAAGCATCTTAGTTAACGAAAAAGTCCTCCTCGTTCGGGGTTCAAACCCAGGACCAACGTTTGTTCCCGTCGCTCGCTCTGTCTAATGAGCTAACCAGGAGGCCAGCAATTGACAGTAATGTGATTTCTGAGAAACGCGTATGGATTTCCTTGTAGCTTCGTGCTACACAAGGATGGGTGCTACCTTTCCATTTCATAACACGACACACATGTGTCGTAGACGCCACGATCAGCGATAATACGATTACATGTTACTCGTAGCCACAGTTATCGGCCTGGGGCATGCAGGTTTCCTCCACAGGTGATTGAATGTTATCATTGCAGCCTATGTGACTCAAAGAACAAACAAGATAGATATTGAAAATTTAAGTACAGTTTGCGTGGCTTAAAGAACAGGACATATCCTTTCTGGAAGTTTGGAATTGAAAGTGTAGATCGTGCATGACAAGTACACTTCGTGTAAAGCGTATCAATGTAAATAAAGCAAAGCAAAATCATGAGATTTTAAACAGCGCTGCTTCTGCATTATACACAAGGGAACGCATACTTACGTACGCAAGAAGAATTTGATTGGAAAAAGCGAAAGTGCGCGCACTGTTTATGAACAGCATCTTTAGCTGCTTCTTAAGAAGATGTGGAGTAACTTTAAACTCCGGATCAATTTCGAGTTCATCGAGAAGCGCCATTGTTCGACATATTGCATTAGTAGGGTGAATTAGCTTAGCATTATTTCTTTCTCAGAGGGCTTTTAAAAGAAGAATTAAGGATCTTTCTTACCATTGCTGCAAAGATGGCTTGATAACGCAAGGGAAGTGCGTCCTAATTCAGCGACTCACAAGTGAAGCGCTAGCGCTGCATTTTCCGGGTTCATGAATCATAAAATATTTATATAAATATATGCTTGGGGCTGACCTAATTATGTCTGCTTAATACTTTATAAAATGAGATATTGGTTACGGATGAAATAAATTACAACGCACAGAAATAAAGAAGGAGAATGGTGTGAGCAAAGCCGTCGCTCTTTTACTCACTTACCGCGTGTGTACAGCCTGCTCGCAGGCCTCTATCAAGCATGATGCCTTCTGTAAGGTCGTCCTCGCCGAAAAAGAAAGTTCTCTTTGCAACTGACAAAACGGAGACGATTCTACAAGTACAAGAAATGGATGACCGAAAGAAAAAAAAAGTAAAGATGGGATCTTCTGGAGCAGCCAATAGAACGGAGGGAAAGGCGAGAAAGAAAAGGTACGAGGAAGGGATTCTATAGCAAATTGAAGACATTCGTGCGTCTGGTGTGCCTGGCCGTCTCCTGGGCCTCAGCAAGGCGATGCCCGGACTCGCTCGCGAAAAACCCAATCTCCATCGCCGGCGCTCTTTTTGCCGGCCTCTTTCCTCAAAGCCGACCGGGGAATCCGTTGGCAGCGGCAAGCGTGCTGGCCCTCTGTCGCGCCGCTCACGCACAGATCGACCGAAAGCCGTGTGATTGATTGGAAAGCGAGATTGATTCCGCGGTGCCTTCTTTGTGGCCACGTTTACTTCTCTTCGCTGGCTTCTTCTGCTAAGGCCATTCCACGTCGTCTTTAGGTGGATCTAGAGGACAGCCTTGCCCTACTTTGAGCTCTGCTTCTCTCTCTGGGATTCCCCTCACCCCTCGCCGATTCCCTCTCCTCTTCAAGACCAAAACTTTCTTTCTGACTCTTAGGTCAGCTGATTGTGTCTGGTAAAGTGTGAAGAAAAAAGAAGTTGTGGCTTCCTTTTTTCATTCTTCGCGTAAGTATTGGCAGACTGTTGGGCAGAAGCGGTTCGGGTCACTTTATTACTGGGCATGAATTAGACGTGCTAATTGATTAAGTGATCTGGCGAGTCAAATAAAAGCTTAATGACGAATAGCTTTGTCTCATTCGCTCCTTGAACTGGTCAAGATAGTACGGTGGACTTAGTTGAGAGATATGCCGGCTTATCCGTTTACTCGTTTTGCTACCTTGATTACATATGACAGAAATTAACACAACCTATTGTGTTATGGGACGCTATAGCCTGCCATGGCAGCGGGTATGTAACATAATAGCGAATACCAAAAGCGTTGAATAAGTCCAACCAACATTTGAGGCCACGCATCAGCGCAGTGGGCACATTGCATGGCACGTACATGGCATACCAAAACGCTATCACTCGTGTGTGAGACAATAAAAAAAAATCCACAGCATATCCACGGAGTGAATGATGAGTGGGCGAAGCTCCGGATGTTCACCCTAGATCGTGCCGAGTTCCGGATCAATTTAGTCAACGCGCACGCTATGAATCCTCATGGTTCAACTACGCACAAGTGAAATCTCCCACCGGCACTTCATTGCAAGTCAAGATCCAGTGCCTATATATATATGTGGGTGGCCGGTGAACGGTTCTCCAGCGCGAGCAGTCGGTATTTTTCAATCAAGAAACTCGCTAGAAGACACTGCCTGCGCCAACGTTGTCTCTCGCGGGTGAGGGCGCGTTCTCCTTCTTTGCGAGCTGGTACAGCGTTCATCGTAGAAAGAGCGTTTCCATAGTCAACGCGCGCCTTTCGCTCTCTCTCTCTCTCTCTATCACAAGACAGCAGATGGAAGAGTGAGAGAGCCCGCGCGCCGGGAGGCACGCGCCGACGGCGAGCGCGAGCCTCCCGGCGGCGCGAGGTGGCTACATACATACATACATACATACATACATACATACATACATACATACATACATACATACATACATACTACTACTACTACTACTACTACTACTACTACTACTACTACTACTACTACAGAGGAGGGAACGACCCACACCCTAAGGCGCTTCGCCCCTAAAGCTTTTGGAACATGGCAAACGATCGTTCATAGCACCACGAATGTAGTTGCAGTGGTTGAAACCACACGATATTAAGTAAAGCTCCTAACAAACCTACAGTTAATAAAAGTGCAACTGTTGCTGACAAATCGACGTTGCGGTAGCAGAAAGCCGCGTAAGAGAGTAACGTGGCAAGCGCCAATACCATCCTTTCGCGTCCAAGATGTCTCGCCGTCAGCGTTCGAAGCCCTGCGGTGTTAGGCTATTGCGTGAGTGTAATTACAGAGCCTGTGTACTGTGTTCATTACACACCAGAATACTGCCTTTTTCTCGAGCACTTTCTCGCATGGGTGCAACAGCGGAAGAAGCCCATATCGGGGAGCGATGTTGGAGAGCAAGCCGCCGGTTATTGGGCAGTCTGAATATGCGCAAGACACCCTTAAGGATTCAGTATAAGTGTTTGATCCCTCACGCACAGGAAGCGAAGAGCGGATGCAAATTACTTTGTCCTCTTGAGCCCTACATATGTCCGAAATGTAGTAAACTGGCCTTTAGGTAGGCCAACTGTGTCCAGGCAAGATTTATTAATGCGACAGCATTATGTGCCTTATGCAGAGGGGACTTTGGAAGAGTTTCGAATGACCCTGTCTGCGTCACAACAAGTCTGCGTCAACAAAAATTCACCTTCTTATTTGTCTTTGACACGCATACCTGCGTCACTTCCGTGACGGAAATGACGTGGTGGGGTCGTGGTAGACACTGGCATAAAATAATTTCATGTTAAAATGATGTCACGTGATCATCGGAAGCATAAGCGCGCCATAGCGTGGCGAGGCGTCGGAAATACGAAATTCATTATTACCAGCGTGATTACGACACCAATGAATTGTTTATGTAGTATATAACGAAGGGGAATGGTTGAAGGGCTCGTTTCATTGTTTGACACAATGTAATGAATCCAACAGACAATGAAGCGGAGGGAGGCACAGGGGACATTATTTGTAGTTCTTTAAATGCGGTGCAGTAATTACAGCAGGAATGGAAAATGAATTAAAGTGGAAGAAAGAACGGCTGCCGTAGGTAGGGAACGAACTAGACCTTCGAAGAAAACGCATCCGTTGCTCTACCAACTGAGCTGCGACGGTGGTTGGTTCCCCGTCCACCTTATTGGATATTTCCTTCTGTGCGTATAATCCTGCGAAGATTAGCCAGTGCTACTCGCAGCTCACTGAAGAACTTTGTCACGGAGGGCATAATACCTATTAGAGAGTGAATAATCCCATAAGTATGTCAGTTCAAAGCCTCAGCTTGCATTGCGCAACTCCTTTTCTTTCAATCGAGAAAGGAAGGAAAACATTTCTAGGAGTCCTTAGCTATCGATTAAAGAGGTAGTGGCACGAACTTGAGAAATTTTGTCATTGTTACTCTAAATAAACGAGTTTCTGTTGTGAGCCCTAAAACAGTGTCGCAGTGGCTTGAAACGCATTGCATATATTTGTTATGCCGCTACCTTAAAAGCCCACTTTGGGTTTAGGTATTGAGGGGGCGTTTACATAGTGTCGTGCCTACACACTCTGATGTAGGTCCAAGGACAGCTACTCGTGAGCTACGAACGGAAGCCATGTCAGCTGCTTTCAGGTGCATGTGGTGCACGTAAACAAGGGGGAATGAACTGTCGTCCAGCGACTCGAACAGAGATTTCGGCGACTTCAGCGACTGCATCCACACGTCTCAATTGGACTGGCTTGCACATTTTGTGCCTATGGTGCTCTTTGGCCTTGCGCCAGTTAACAACCATATATCATCATCCCATTCTGCGCGACAAAAAAGTAATAATAAAATAAAATAAATTAACGTACCCGAAAGCTTTTCCATGTAATTGAATGGGTCCGTATCATTTGATCGGTTTGTGTGTTTAAACCTTTTCTGCTGAATCATTGTAGCTCTTGCCGAGTCATGCTCATGACTGATTTCTATCACCATCCTAAAGTGTTTCGTTAATTTCTTACCCTTATTCGGACCTGTTTCTATGGTTTTTGAGTGTTAATATCTTTTTCCTTGAGTCAGTGTGATGAATTGTGTTCATGACTACAACTTCTCTACTGTCCTTTAGTGTATATTTAGTACCCACACTCACTGCAATTTTTCACTGAGACATTGCCCTTTTGACTAATCGATGCTCATGACCATGACTTCAACCGACATCCTTATTCCTTAAAGAGTACCCACATTCGAACCTATTTCAATGAGTTTTGGGCGTTACCCTTTTTTCGCTTATTGATGACTCACGCTTTTGACTGTGACTGCCACTTTAACGTTTCTTTCACGTAGCAACCACTTCTGGACCAGTTCCGCCGTTTTTATAATGTTAGCCCTTTTTTCGCCGAGCCATTGCCGTTGTTGCTGAGTCCCCCCCCCCCCCCCCTCCCCAAGGTAATTTTTGTGTCATTACTATATTCTACAATATTTCCATGACAACCTGAACTGTACCAATTACTATTATCATTTCCATATTCTTGTGCACGTGGGATTTATCGATCCATTTTACAGCTTCGTTAAACATAGCGCGGAAAACGCGAACAAGTAATAATGGACACAAACCACAGCGCTGTCTCACAGCTATACTATAGGCAACCACACGCATAGTATAAGGCACGACCGAAACCACGTGACCCCGTGTCGAAGACGACCAATGTGGGGAACAACCAGACAGATTAAACAGGGTGAAAACCAGTACGATTTACGCTGTGTAAAGAATCGATTCAGAAAGGAAATTTCCTTGATATACAGGACTATTGAAGGTATGCGCACGCAGCGTGAACCGTTCTTGTTAATGCGATAAGCTTCCACAATCTCTCTAGTGGCCTGAGTGTTGTGTGTGAAAAGACAATTTGTATCTGTAAAGATTGGGACACAGTCGCGGCCCGAACAGTGTCTAGTCATGTACGAGTATTCGTTCTCTTTTAGAGAGCGCTTGCGCTAAGCCAATCTTATATTCAAACACCACCCTGTTTGGCCAATATACATGTTACCACGCGAAAACGGAATCTGATGCACAAGACCTACTTTGCACGCACCGAACGAGGGCGTATGTTTTCTTTTTTTAACCTCGCAATTTTGTCTATTCATTCCTAATCTTTGTTGAGCAAGAGTCCTTTCAATCGTGCTGGAAATCTTAATTTATTAGGGGCAGAAAAGAGAACTTTTACGTCGGATCTTCCTGCAACAATCTTTAGTCAATGCGATATCTTAGGAACATACGGAAAAACGACAATTTTTTTCTACCACCCGGGTTGAGTTCGTTTCTTTCTTGGGCGTTCCTAATTTTATGCATTTAGTTAGCTCCTGCGCATTGAACCGGATAGCACTTTTCGGGAACCTTGCCACCCTTATACGCACTATTTGTCTTGCATAGCTATCACAGCTCTGATGGAAACACGGCTTTACTAGGGACGACAATAGGCAAGAGGAGGGGGTCCCGTTTTTTATTACCTAAGAATAAGCGGATGAAAAACTGTTCGGACCACGACTACGCCCCTATCTTTACAGATACAAAATGCCTTTTCCCACACAACAACGCGTTCATTAGAGATATTGTCGAAGCCTATCTTATTACCAAGAACGGTTCACGTTGAGTACGCGTACCTTCAATAGGACTGCATGCACTCTAAGAAAAATAAGAGTCAAAAGAGAGTCACTGCACTCTGACTCTCTTGGCCTGTCGCAGAAACCCACCAAGGAGGGTCAAACTTTTCTGAGGGGGTCAGTTGACTCCGTACGGCTCGCGACTCTTGTAAGAAGAGTCACCGTGAGAGTAAACTGACACCTGCAAGAGATACTAAAGATAACCGTGTGTGTGTGTGTGTGTGTGTGTGTGTGGACCATTCTTGTACCTGCACGTGGGAAAGCTTTGCGCAATAAATATTCTGGGTTAACTACAATTTCAATGAACGCGATGCACTTGCAGCGGTCAATTTCCTGCACATGATTAATTACTGAATCTGTACACAAATTCAGAATGAAATAATATTAGCAGTGCAACGAAGTATTACGCGTAGTGAATATAGCTACTCCAGAACAAGCAGAAACTGTTAAACTCGGCGTTTGGATGTTCGAATAGGACTATTATATGTCTATATGCGACGATAATAAACGCATGACAAAAGTGTTGGCGCAAGTAACTACCTTTATTTGGTTACGTTCAGACTGTGTGGACTTTATATAAATTCATTGCATTAGTAGGAAAGTGGACCTTACCGAAGCCGAAGTTGTCTACGGCACTGCCTCCCCCCCCCCTGCCCTCCCCCCGTTTTTGTAAACAAACTCAGGGTGGTAAAGAGGGGTGGGGGAAGGAGATGCGAGGAGGAACTTTCACAATGCCCCCACCTCTGCTCCCTGTAGCAGCGCTGGCTCAGCAGACAAACTTGGATAATGAGCATTTTTTTCCTCATCTACCTCCGCGCATTAAAACACGTTGCCGAAACTTCCACGGCCCCCCTCACTGCCCCTTTAAGGCTCAAGAATGCGCCCCTCTGTTACCACACAGTAAGTCTGCTGGTCTTCGGTCATCAGCTGTATCGATGAGGCGCTACAGCTACACAGCCTTGGAGATCCGTACGAAAGACGGATCTCTAAGGCTGTGCTTTTATCTCACCGTCGCTTGCGGCGCGAGCTTAGAAATTATGTAGATATAACCTCTCTCATTTGACCAAAAATAAACATACATTTTCAAGCCTAGGCATAAAGAACCAGTACGCGTTGCAAGCACGGCTTGCACCTCCTATCAAGGTCAAAATTACACTTTTTAAAAATATGGTATGACAACGTAACACTACTGCCCCCTATGAAATTTTCTCACTGAGCGAGCCGTTGGAACAGGTCTTGTTCAACAGGCTGACTGCGGCGCGTGTGATGCGTTTCGTCCGCGTGTTTTCAACGTGCTTACTAATATTACGTGCGGTATTGTGCGTTTATCATCGTTGGCGCTCATCGAGTGGACAAATTTAACATGTTAGGGCGTTGTACAGCACGCGGTCGCCGGCGGATGGAGCGTCGTAGTCGCCTCTTCCCAGCGACAGCCATGACCGACGCGGAACTTTGTGCGTGCTCGCAAGGAAGCTGTTTTGCCCAGTTTGTCGATTATGCAAGTACGTGGTCGAATAGCGAGTGCACCTTCTGAGAAAGTCCCTTTCCAGTGATGTGATAAACTACGACTGCGGTTCTGGAGAAGAAAGTTCAGCCATTTGATGAGACTGTCGACGGGAAAGCCTCCGGGACTTGGTGAGTGCAATGAAGTCACTGAATTACGTAACTTGATTACTTCATTGCGAAATTGCTGTTGGTGCGCAGGAACCGCATAAGACAGCCCGGGCGGTGTGTTCACAAAGCAAGGATGAGTGGTCAGAGGAACAGCAGGTATGTTTGTGGTTCTGTCAGGCGACTGCCCCCCCCCCCCCGCTCTGTACTTGTGAGTGTGCGTGCGTGTGTGTGTGCGTGGGTTGTGTGTGTGTGTGTGACGTGCTGGTCGTCCTGTAGCCCTTTTACGGTGTTGATGGAACAAAAGTAGCGTTTCAGCAACGTCGGTAATAACGTGCGAAACAACCAGATTGCAGGAGGCGGGGACGCCGATATAACATATATCACTGCCACAAGCACAGACGACTCCGTTTAGTAGCGTGTGTATCCTGGTGATTGCGTTACAAAACAGTGTGTATTCGTTTTTGTCAGTACTGAACATAATTGCTTTGTCGTGAGGGTAATAATGTGGCTGGGCATGCTTGTTGCTTGAAGGCAATATATATGAGTCATTTATGTTATATGCTAGTGCCACGAAATGTACACTGCAGCAACTGCAATCGTGATTTGAAGCGAGCGAGATGGTTCTCGGTTATCGTAGGTCGATGAATGTGTCAGTTCAATGAAGATGTCGTGAACGAATTATCATTTGCATTTCAAGACAACATTGTTATTATGCATTGTTGACTTGAGCTGTCATAAGGGGTGAGCTGGATATCGAAAGTTATATGATTCACTCGGATCATAAGGTATTCTACATGGCACTAATGTTTAAAATATGTGTCTAGGCTCAACAGGTACCTGGCAGACAAGCATTGGAATGAAAGTATTTGACTAAGATTTCACTCCACGTAGATTCCACAGCATTGGCTGTGAAATCTGTGTAATATTTTTGTGCATTTCATGGTTTCAGTATCAGTGTCTCAAATGTTTAGGCACTACATGCAAGCAAGTTACTGAGGTTGCGAGCTGACTCGTTTTGCAAAGCTGACCTGCCTAAATGTTGCATTTCACTCTTTTATAGGTGCCAGTGGGGTTGGTACCGTCATTCATCTCCTATTCCTATTGATTGGGCAAAAGGTTGACATGTCTGCACCACTGGTAAGAGCCATTATGCTGAAACAATCTCTCTCTCTTTTTTTGATGGGGGCTTCAATGTGAATTGTAAACATTTCTTGTGGTGAGAAAAAGCATTCAGATGTGGCCTTTCAGGATTTTCTGATTTATCATAACAACTTCTATGGGTTAAAAAGCAGCATACTCTGTCATAACATTCAAGAAATAGGTTCACTATACGCTTCATGGCCAGGCATCCCGCTGGAAAGGCATTTCATGGACAGATATAGTGTAATTGTAGCACATTTCACAAACAATGGATGTTTACTGTTGGGCCACTACCATATATGCTTGAGTAAATGTGCTTAGTAATGTGAAAGTTTGGGTGAGTTTCTTATGCATGATGAATTACAGCACAACCAAGGACAAGGTCTTCCAGAAGAGCACAAACGCAGCACTGAATGTTTGAAGAAATGTGTTCAGTTTCTCTTGAGTACTGCGATTGTGGAAAAGCTGTGTGATGCACCTGTAGGCATTTGGCTGCCATAATAATGCTTGTTTTTTTCCTCTCTTTTTTAGGTTTTTGGAAGGATGCATACACACTGATACCCGCCTTCACTGCCAAAAGCATCCTGTCCTCTCCAGAAATGAACATCATGTTGGAGAATGTCCAGGCTGAGTGCTGCTATTGGTATGTCACCAGCATCCGTTCTTCGAGCTCATCTCATTGCAGCAATACGTATCTGTGTGCAGGACCTCCACATGTTTATAAAATTGTTCACACAAAATGCAAGGCTCTTAATTACTTTTTTCCCCTAAATGCTCCAGTTGTCCGAAAAGGATGCCATTTAGGAGTTACAGGGGAAACAGCCCATATTTGCAGTAAGATTACTTTGGAGTAGGTAGTTATTGAGAAAGGGTAGAAGGAATACTTTGTTTTCTATAAAAGCAACTCTAAAGGAAATTCTGTAGTATCATGTGTAGAATTTCTGTTAGTGAGATGTATTCCCTTTTTTTTTACTTTGCTCTGGACTACTGTACACAGAAACTTAGGAAAAAGTGCAGAAAAGTAGCAATTTTCACAATACAGTGTTCTTCGAACCATTCTTGACTAGTATGGACGCTTCATTTTGAAGCAGAAGTTTGATTGCTGGCAGAGCACGTTGTGACACCATGTTGTCAACACTAAAAGGCTCTTGCATTTTTGTGTTCTGAAAGCATGAACTGTTGTGCTGCTAAATGAAATAGTAATGTATAGCACAGCTACTAACCTTGTAAACATTCAATGTGAATTTTTTTGTCACAACTGGCAACGTTTTTTTATGCTGTAGTGCACTGCCTTTGGTAACTTCTGCTCAGGTAGTGGTTTATGTGTGCCTCTCATTGCACCCTTTCCTTTTCGCATGTGATAATCTAACTGCTTCACCAAAACACATGATGCTCACAGGGAACTGTTTCATGCTCCTTGTCACTTTTTCCTGTGGCAATGCATTCATTTAAGATGCTTAGTGTGCCTTTTGTTGCACCTCATTTTTTTTATGCACATGAGATAGCTGTGTACACCTAGATAAGCGATACTCATTGTGCTCTGTTTGATGCATATGTTGACGCCGCATTTTCTCGTGGCGTAGTATCAGTGCAAGGTGCTTAATGTGCCTTCTGTGTGTTGCTAACAAACTGCTATTATACACAGCAGCTGCCTTAGACACTGTGTTGCCATGACCAATCTGCAATGTGCACTTTTTGTTGCCTATTGCCACTGCCTTGTTTACATGATATAATGGACCAAATATTTAACTTCTGAAGTTCCAAGTCAGAGCTCTGTTGAAGTCTGCATATTTTCACAGAGCTTTTATCGTACAAGTGGTGAATGTGGGTGAATTACGTCGCTGCATTTGCACGAGTGACAGCTAAGTGTACATTTTCTAAGTACATCATTACACTCTTTAGCAGTGGTAAGTTATCCATGCATTCTAAACTTTGAAAGAGACCTGTAGGATTTGTTGTTTGTCATTTTTAAAGTATGCATCTTCTGAACAATTTTTTCACACTGGCATGTGATATGCATATTGCATGTTCATAATGGTAGGCATATTGTTTAGTGTGAATATCGTTATTTTTGGTTGAAAGTAATAGGGGGCCTTGCAATCGTCCAAGTGTACAAGCTAATTAACTTCATTTTACCATTATCTTTTTGTGAAAACACTTGTGTGCTATTAAATTCACTTTTTATGTATAAATGACTGGAACACATTTTAGTACCACATCAGTAATTCATTTATTATGTTTGCAATGTCAGTGTACTGAGGTTGTCTTATTTCCTTGAGGCATTGTTAGACTTGTAAATAAAGAAGCTACTAATGATGTTGTTGTGCTGTAGATCAGCACTTTGAATATATTGAAAGTGCAGACGGATCTTTTGCATATAAACATATTTCCATTTATTCGATTAGTCTCTCTTCTAGTTATGCCATTTCATGTTCCTATGTATGAACAGACATTATTCCACATATATGTCGGGTTAAATTGAATTGCTCTTGTACTTGTTTCATTTCTTTCATTTGAATGAGACTACCTACGACAAGTGCCATAATGTATGTGTATAATAAATTTCTTTCTTAAGCTGTTGTTTGTGTCCGAGAAAATATTTCTACCATTCAATAAGGAACTGCAGACAATCTTTTGCAGTCATTTCACTGTGCTCTAAAAGTCATGTAATTCTTCAGTTGTTTCGTGAATATAAGGTGAAAATGCAAATGCCTTTTCTTTTGCACACGTTGGCTCTATGGGTCCTTTGACTCACCTAAAATGAATACCTGACTCTCCCTGTTAGTAGTCTTGTGACAACACATAAAGAGTCTTTTGACTCAGTTACAGTAGTTATTTTGCAGAGTCGTTTGACCCATTTGGTATGACTACCTTGCTCTGTCTTTATAAGAGTCGAGTAACTCTCAGCAGTGGTCGTGCAATCCTTTGGACAAGAGTCCTAGCACTCTTCGCAAGAGTCAAGTGACTCTCACAGCAGTGGTCACATGATCCTTTAGACAAGAGTCCTACCACCCTTCGCAAGAGAGTCAGTGTACACTCTCGCAGCGCCGTGACTCTCCTGCAGAAAAGAGAGTTGACGGGTATCTTCGAAGAGAGTCATATATGTGGCAAGCCCTGACTCTCCTAAAAGAGTAAGGTATACCATCTTTTTTCTTAGAGTGTGGAAAGAACATTTCCTTTCTGAATCGTTTCATCACATAGCATAAATTGCACTGGTTTTTACTCTGTCTACTGTGTGTGGTTGTTCCCCACATTGCCGTCGTCGACACTGGATGACGTGGTTTCGCTCATTCCTTATAATCTATTTTTATCCATGTGGGAAGCAGCGCACAAAAACTACGGACTAAAGTGAGAGAAACAAACGGACAGGAGAACCGCTGTGGGTAACACGGGGTTGTCCTGCCTGTTTGTTTCTCTCACTTTAGTCCGTAGTTTTTCTGCGCTGCTTCACACCAAGATCACATTTCACCAGTTCGCCCAACTATCAACCTTAATGCCTTATAATATGCGTGTGGTTGCCTAATAAGCTTAGTTGTGAGGCAGGGCTGTGGAGTGTGTCCCTCCTTAATCGTTATTCTCGTTTTCAGCCCTGGCCGTTCGAAATGTCTAACCAGTTCCAATTCGAGCAGATGATGATCTTTTCACTACATTGTCGTGCTCATTATTACAATTAATAATTGTTATCATGAACATTTCTTACTATCGTGAGGTGACGTCCAGCAGAGCAGCAGGACCCTTTATTCGGACACTGGCGCGCGAGACAGCCCGCCAGCGAGCAGTGGCCAAAGGAAGCCATGATCATGATTAGGATCATGGGCGTATGCAGATGAAGACGATGAACTAAACAGTTAGCGCTCACACTATTAGTATTCCCCATGTAATTACCTCTAGATGGGCATATGATGTTATGGGGCTTGCAAAGACGCTATTGAGTTGTAGAATTTCTGTGTATGCATATCTTGAGCAATTTTTTCCAGTGTTACGCTCGCCTTTTCAAGGTCGCCTCAAAACGACACGTACAACGCTTTCCCCTAAAATAATGTCACAAACATTCTCGAAATATTCAGTGCTTCCCCCACTCGGGTGAAGAACAGAAGCGAGGCTATCAGAATTTCTGCGATTCTCCTGAACGTGGACTTTTATATGCAAGTCGAGAGCAACACTTCACATATTCGAAGCTCATGTAAATCGCAACTACACGAGAAATCTTGAATCGCGCTTGCATCAAAGTGTAGAATTCCGCAGCCGGGATGGAACGCGGGACCTCAGTACCTCAACAGAATAACCACGGGACTACAATGAAGGCTGCCTGGGCAGCATAACGGTCGTTCTCGGCGACGTTCTTCGGTCTCCATTTGTGCGATCGTGCGCAAATGTTGCTCTGATTTCGTTATCCGCCTTCGAGGCAACATGAACGTATACCGTTGTGTTCGGTTCTCCTCGTTCACATGTATGACGAAAGCGGCAGAGCAGGCGCACTACCGGAGGCACCCCGCCAAGAAGGGAAGCACTGGTTCTCGCATCCTTATCCTTCTCTCCAACCGCGGCGAATCCGTCTGGCCCTGCGTCTGCCCAGCAATCTTGGGCTAGGCGCGCCAAATCCGTGAGCCCCGTTCAGTATCCACCGCCGCGGCTCTACGTTCCGAGGGTTTTAGCTGGATGAAAGCTATGTAAGAACATTAAGTATAGAGATGGATGAAATAGAGTGAGATAAAGAAAGAAAACACACAGTATACCAGGACAGCACTTCGCGAGAAGGCAGCCCGTGGGCGGTGAAAGAAGTGGGGGTTGGGGGGGGGGGACACTTTTCTCGAGAAGGGATCACCGGAAGAGCCCTGCTCCTTTCTCAGCCCAGGTGGTGAACGGCACGAAGGCTGACGCAAGCAAGCCAGGCTTATGTGGAGAGCACGGGAAAGCCTCCGTTGCCAGCTCGCTGATTGCTTCTGCGACCATGCGCGTCTCTCTTTTCTATGTCTCTGCTCCACAGTTCGGCGCGGCTCTTTCCGGCTGCGCATACATCTGTGTACTCTGTTTCGCGTCTTTGTGCACTCGGCCCCTGCTTCTTCTTGGGCGCCCGTGCATGTGCTCGCTGGAAATTCTCTTGCGGGCTACAAAAATGCAGTATGCAAGCGCATAAAGCTTATTTAGGAGAGAAAAAAAATAAAAATAGAGCGCAGTACGCTTATTACTCCTATCTGATATTGTTCGCCGTCCCTGCCTTTTCTTCCTTTGTCTCTCTCTCTCTTTCGAGAGAAACGTTAGAACTTACGTAAGGGACCCTCATTACCTGCGACGTTTCGGACAGGTATGGGTCCAGTCATCCTTGGGAATTTTTTTGTTTATTTCAATGCAGGCTGCAACTCTGCCGAAATGTTCAAAGAAGATACTTGCTGCACGTTTGTCGGTTCCTTTAAAACGCTGCATCATGAACGACGTGGACTGGAATAACTGCGTATATATATATATATATATATATATATATATATATATATATATATATATATATATATATATATATATATATATATATATATATATATATATATATATATATATATATATATATATATATATATATATATATATATATCCAGTAAATGTGTCTGCGGATCCAGACGAATATGAGCAGTGAAGGAACGGACGAACGTGCAAGAACTTTTTTGCTTTCCAACGTTTCGGCCGGTGGTCCGGCCGGACCACCGGCCGAAATGTTGGAAAGTAAAAAGTTTGCGTGTAAAAAAAAGAGAAAAACTACGGCAAAATAGGGAAGTGCATGTGGTATGTTCAGCACAAAACCATCTCGTTTTGTTGAAAGAATCCGGTTATTGACATATTTGTTCGGTATACAATAGAACCCTTTAATATGCTACCACAAAAAGAAATAATCTAGAACTTCAGGTTGTCCAGTGTGGCCCTTTGACAAAATATGTATTTCACTGAGCTCTGTAAATGAAGGCCACAATGCATATCTGTTACGCTTACATACAAGCATCAGTGCAGGAAGGCGTTCCAGTAGAAACCTCAAAGTAGTAATCTAAATCTTGCAAAGCGCCGTGGTGTAAACGGCAACAAAATCACAATTACAGCACAACTTGTACTCGACAAAGCTACCGAAAGTTGCATGTTGCAACACGCAAAATAATAATAATAAAGCTATTCTTCCGTGCGAGGTAAACGAACCTACCGTGCAGGTTCGATGGGCTCGAGCGTTTTGTTCGAGCTGAATACGTCACTTATTCTTGTATACTGGTTATGATTACGCAGATGCGTTTACGGGGTTTAATTCTCTATAAATTCGTCATTTAGTTCGCTCATCCTCATCTTACTGCATTCTTCTAGCAGTGTTCACCATCTGACCAGCATAGTATTCACTTTCGGACTGGGAAACTGTAGCCTGGTAAAAGCTTTTGATGCACTGTTAATAAATTTCGGCTGACGACAGAAGGATCGACATTTGGGCGAGTTGGTACCAGATGCACGCGTTGATGGGGTAGGGCAAAGAACAAAGACGCAGCTCAAAAAGGAACACAACATAGCGTGGACGTCCTCCGTCATATAACAGGACACAGGGCATCAACTAAATGGTTTAACAAAATGGTTAAATGGGGATACTGATGAGCACAAGCGACTGATGAGCGTCTAGCTGTGAAATTCGGGAAAATGGCCCTGTTGTTTTCGAGCACACCAATAATGTTCGTGAGGCACAGCCGACGCTTTTAAGAGCGGAAATTGTCAAAAGAAAAAAGCCCCTCATCATCTTGAAATCCTGTAGTCGCGGTTTTACAGCTGCGGTTATCCGTCGCTTGTGTTAATCACTCGCACTGCACCATCTACATCAGGGTAGATGGCAAAACAGCTACTAATTTACAGGATGTTGCAGTTCACTTTTACGAAGCTTTTTTAAAAAAAATTAGGGTAGCTACGCACTAGTTGTGCGACGACTGCGGAAACAGCAGAGAATGTGACATTCCCCTTCTCCTCGTGCTCACTTCCCTTTCCCATCCATCGCTATACCACACTGTACATGACTATAATATGGTCTACCGTCTCCCCTGCTCCTCAACCACATATTATTCCTCCCCACCTCCACCTGTTCCCTTTCCCACCCCTTGCTATAATACACGATGACATGGTACGGTTTAGTCTGCCGCTCCTCCACACCCACATTTTTCCAATCCCACACCCTTGCTATTGGCCTCGAGGGCCGCCACTGGAGAGGCTTGCGCTTCTGCCGCCTTGACGTAGTAAATGATATCACGTGATTCGCCTTCGCAGCCCCCACGCTGCTCGCTGGCATCCAAGGGCTTTCTTGCCGAAGGCTGTTATTTTGCTTCTTGCTTTTGAGCATTGATTGCTGCCGGCCTACAGTGATGGGCTTGTTCGACCGAGCTTACTTCACGCTCACGCTTACCACAAAACGACGCCTGCTTGGCTGCGGAGCCTGAGAACGGGGAAACAGCCAAGCGCTCATTTTCGTGTGTGTACAAGCATTTCCCCGAGGTAAACTTGGTGTGCGGCATTGCAGCTAAAATGATCAATGAGTACGGCATAAACTTTCTTGGACTGCGGGCATTGGAAATTAGAACTCTTATATTCGCGCCTGTGAAACAACGGTGTCTTTTTCCATAAGCTGCAGCCATCGCAAAGCAGTGCACGGTGTTGTGATTTCGTCATCATGCGCGCACGTGGCGGAACCATGTATTGGGGTGGAAGTACCACATATCGTTGATAAATAGGCACGCGTTAAATTATTTTACCGCCACAAAACTGGCGCAAGTGCCATATTGCTCGCGCCATGACGAATATTGCGAACAGTACTGTTTAGCGGACCTTTATAAAAGCTTATGCAAATTTAAATACCAATGTAAAAGCATTTTCACAACGCCCGCTTAACTACTTACCCCCCCCCCCCAAAAAAAAATAAATAAAAGGGCGAAGGGCTGCGAAGGCGTGCCTTGAATCATACACCGCTGTCAGAGCGGTGTAAGACACAAATGCACGCGAGATGTATGGATACCTCCAGCGATAGTTTGCTAAATAAATTTCCTGACACATTTACTTTCTGCAAGTGACCTCTTCACATTCGTCGCCTGTAGTGACGCGTGCACACGTTCCGAGAAGAGCGGACGACCAAGGCGAAACCGCATCTTGGCTCAGTAAAAACATTTGCTGGCCTGCACACCAGGCTGTTTTGAAGCTACGACGAGCATACGAAACGCTTTCAACATGAAAACAGCGGTACGTCTCAGGCCGGGCTGAACAACTTGAGACCTCGCAGCAGCTATCACGTGAGGCCTTTTTCTACGTCACGGAGAGAGTCCTGCAAATGGCGCCACGATATGTTCTCGGGGCCAACACCACACAAGGCTATGATATGTTTTCTTTGTTTTCTTTCTCTTTCTTCCTTTCTCTCTGTCTTTCTTTCTTTCTTTTGTTATCTCTCTTTCTGTTTCCAACTCTCTCACTCTCTGTTTCTCCTCCTTTCTCTTTATCTCTTTTTCTCGGTCACTCGCTCATATCGCAACACAATCATACTGCTCTCGTAAATGCTCGTTCGGCTAGTGTGCCTGGATAGCCAAGTGGTTACGACGCTGGCCTTCGGTACGCAGGTTCTAATTCCGCCTCGCCAGGATTTTTTTTGTTTTATTTATTTCTTCTTCTCCTCACCATTCCTCCTACTTAAAGATCATTTAACGCGCTGCTAAGCAACGCGGTGTGTCGCATAAGGTAGGTACTGTCCGTGATGGTGACGGTTGTCTGTCGATGAGAAACCCACTAACGAAAACCCCAACAGCCCTCTGTAAAACTCCACGTGCGCCTTACGAGAATACAGCTACCTGATTATTGTTTACTGTCGTCTTGGCAAAGACTATTTTTAATATGAGCTCGGGCAGTTATTAATATTAATGAATAACCGAACTGTTGCTTACAATGCAAACTATTCAGTGGAGAAGTTGTAGAGGATCCTAATTACTCTCCCGATAGTATATTTTTTAATAATAGGTGCCGTGGTTGTAATAATTGCGAGCTTTTAAGAAAATACACCATGGGATTAGACGCTCGAGCGCGAAGATGCTTGCTGATCGAACGCATAAACACGCCGAGAGTACGAAAGCTGTCGCCGTATTTTATGAATTTCTCTCATGGGATGTCCAATATTGTCTCTATGCTTGCATCACTGATCGTTCATTGATAATATGTTCGAGGGTGCTAATTATTGATTTTGTGGAGTTTAACGTCCCAAAACCAGCTCTGATTATGAGAGACGCCGCAGTGGAGGTCGCCGGAAATTTCGGCCACCTGGTGTTCTTTAACGTGCAAAGACATCGCACAGCACACGGGCCTCAACATTTCGCCTCCATCTAAATGCAGCCGCCGCAGCTGGGAATCGATCCCGCGACCTTCGTATCAGCAGCCGAGTGCCATAACCACTAGACCACCGTGGCGGGGCCGAGGGCGTTAATGCCGCCGCACGCAATGGGTCTAGTCGTGTGCTACTTTTTCAAATCTGATGCTATTTCGGAGAAGTCCGGAAAAATTAAGAGCATTGCACCTGTTATTAGGAAAATGCAATCTCCGGACGCTAACTAGCAAAGTACACAACTTCATCGTTTAACATTTTGCATTTAATGTGACAGTTTGTAAGTTCGATAATTACCAATAGTTCATTACCTGAGCTTCTTCAGAACGTAATCTGCTGATGTCAAAATGACGCTAAATACTACTAATATGGTTCTTTCTATTATCGTAAGGCACGCGTGGATTCTTCTATTTTTTAAATTTTGGCGCAAGTTAACTAAAACGCCATGTACTACATGACAGCTAGTGCCAGAAAGCTTGTCAATTTAACTCCGAATATGGCTTGCACCTGTCATTCTGCACTAGCGTGGATCCCTGCGAATACCTCTCGGCTTGTGTGTGCAATCGCTGGCAGCCGTGCCCGCAATTCGTCAACGTGTCCACGCTGACAGACATGCTGCTCGCTTGGCTCACCGGCATGAGCCCGCTCATAGCTGCCGGCATGTTGCACCTTCCCATTGGACGCAAGGCCACCGCGATGTTCTGCAGATGCCTGACTGATACAGGATCCCATGGCGAGGTTTGTCGCACATCTTACAATATATGCGATTCGCTATTATGCTAAAGGGGGAAAATTTGCATAAAGAAAGTTTCGAACGGTAAAAGCAGAGCACGTGTCTTCACGCGCACTGTCATTTCCTTGAACTGTAAGCAAGCCGCATGGTTTTAAAAATGTAATTAAATTTCCAAAACGCCTAGCGCACGCTCAGATAGAACCGTCATTGGTACTTAACGGCGCTATAGAAGCGAACAACTGATCCTGCCACTTTGCTGTGGTTTTTTTTTTCTACGTAGACGAAACCTGAATAAACGTTTGCAGTGTCGGTTACACGCAAAAGTAAATTTAAAGAAAAACGGGTTAATGCTTTTCAGTGTTGTCACATTTTTTAAACAGCGAACATGTTGAAGCTATCGGTTAACTTGTGCGACGCCGGGTAAAACTATCATCATCATCAATAAATAAGTGCATGTGTACTTGTTCCATGAAATGCACGGCATTTGCGGGTGCACTTCATTCTTCTCCTCGACTCATGCCCCAGCCTACTACTACGCAAAGGCGCAGGCGTTTATAGCGTAGCATGGCTTTGTATAGTACAGTGAGGTGTGACAAAGGGAAGTGGTGGTGAGGAGGACGGGAAAGAGGAAGGCATAGGATAGCCTTGTACAGCAAATATAGCAAAAGGTAGGGAAAGGGAACTGACGGTGAGGAGGAAAGAAAGGACGAATGGAGGGGGAGAAGCATAGCGCAAGCATGCACATAGCAAGGGATGACAGAGGGAGGTGACGCGATGAAGAGGGAAGCGACGAGGGGAGATGGTATAGCATATAGCATAGCCCTGTATAGTATAGTATATGACAAGGGGTGGGAAAGGAAAGTAAGGGTAAGGAAGAGGGGAGCGGGTGAAGCACAGCGTAGGCATGTACCGTATCGCATTGCAAAGGGGTGCGAAGGGGAGGTGAGGGTGAGTAACGAAAGGAGGGCGCCACAACCGCCCATTGCCCACGAAGCCAATTTGAACCCAGACACGTGTCCCAAAACACGTAACATGACGTCACAGCCAGTAACGTGTCATATACCCGCCAAAACCACGTAACAGCGCTGACGCGAAAGCGGCTTCTGTCGGCGTCCGCGAGCTCTGGGAGATTCGCAAGCGTATGCAAATGTCACGCGCACGGACACCGCGTTGGCACCTCCTCTATAAAGTGCTGGAATCGTTCGGGTTTCGTCGTAATGTAATTAAGTTTTCCTCATAACGAAGCAACAATTTCCACGTAAGGGAATTGCAGTCCGAGTTTTTCGTGTGTATAGCCGTTAGTGAAATCGCAGTTTGCGATTTTTCTGGTGGAGTTTGACAAATTGAATCTTGTTCGCTGAAGTACCTGCACCGTGGCGGAGGGATTGCGTAGTGTGCTCCGGATTGCTACGGCGGTAGCGTTAGCTCGAGGTGATTATATCCGGCGGACGCCGACACCGACACCGGATTGGCTGCGGTACGAGCTCCTTAACGCAACAGCGTTAGAATAAACGCCTCCTCTATAAAGTTAGAGGTCTGCTGTTTTCGCCTTGAAAAAGCAGAAACAGTTTTGCAGGAAGGGCGAAGCATTTAATGCGATATCAATGCACTGCACTACGAAGAAAGACTAGCAGCTTTATTTGTGACGCTCTTCCTGCTTCCGAACTGTAGGATGCCATGAGGCTGTCAGCCGACGCTGAGTCTTCAGCTGCAGTGTGTCTTGCGCGCGAAGCGGCACGCGGTTCCTGCGGCGTGACAAAATATGCAGTGATTAGATTACTGCAAATAAATTACGTTAATTAAGCTACTTTTCGCCGCCGTGGGTAGTGTAATGAACTACGTTGTGAGCTGTGAATTTAGTAAAGTAACTAATCACTTCAAGCGAGTAATTTCAAGAAAATTACTTATTCCTCTCTCATTTCACTTTTACTAATATATAGTAAGGCCCTTCCTTTGTGGCACAAAAATGACTAAAAAATGAGGACAGGAACAAAAAAGGAACCACAAAGAAGGACAAGCTATCGGGAGTCGCAGGTCCACAGAAATTCGGAAAAGCCGGGTGTAGTATCCAAGCCTAAACCATTAATCAACATTGTTGGAACGCCACGGCCCTTGAAACTTCAGACATGAGGGTTCGCCCCGCCACGCTAGTCCAGCGGCTATGGCACTCGGCTGCTCATCCGAAGGTGGCGGGATCGAATCCCGGCGGCGGCGGCGGCGGCTGTGTTCCGGTGCGGGAGAAATGCTCAGGTCCATGTACTGTGTAATTTCAGTGGACGTTAAAGAAACCCAGGGGTCTCTCATAATCACTTCGGGATCTTGGGACCTAAAACCCCCAGTAATCAATCAGACATGAAAGGTTGGCTACGGCCTTACGCTTTGCTTACTGTCGGACCACTCAGAAACATGATGCGGAAGTTTAAAACACGTTACCGTGTCACACCAAAAGGGACGAATTTTCTTTAGACAATACTAAGATAGGTTCTGCGGACCCAGGTCCTCCCCCCGCCCTTTCCCCTTGAAACTCTTCTTTAGACCAACAAGTTCAAGGAAGCTTCGAGAGAGTTTAGAGAGACTCGTCGTTAACACAGGGACAAGCTGTTGCCACGACCGTTTAGCGGCAAATTTTAACGTAAATGTGGTATAAATAAATTGTTTAAGAGATAGGACAGGAACAATGAACTTTTGTCGAGGTAACTTCAAAGTGATTTCACTACTTTTCACAAGTAACGGTACTGTAATGTCGTTACTTTCGGCCGGCTGCAAAATATGCACTATAACTACGTTTCAAAAATAATTCTGGGAAATTAATTAGTAAGGCACCTTGATTATTTTTTGAAGTAACTTTGCTGCCTCTGTTATTGACACGTATGCGAGCGTACTTTGCTTCAGCTCGACTAGAGCCCTTTATTTTGTTGTGCCCCATAGTTATATCGCGGATGTTCACATAGAGCCTCAGAAAAAAAAAGAAAGATTCATCTCGTAAATTATGCAAAGGCAGTATGGTTTGATCCGCAAGACTTGCTCACTTGGATCAATCAATATCCACTACTTTTTTATCCGGTTAACGTCGGTCAAGTTATACGAAGCATTTTCTTCACTCGGTCGTCACTCGAGAAAGTAGTAAACCCAGAAGGGGTCCTTTTCTGCCAGCCCCCGAGGCGTCCACGTCCCGGGAGGCAGCGTCAAATAAACCAGCGCCTTCCAAGGCTTCACTCCTCTGTTTCCTTGCTTTCACGTCAGCGTGCAAAAATACCGTGTTTTCAAGTCTGTTCATAGTGCAACCAGTAACGGCAAGATCTCGACGTAATAGAGTGTTGCAGCAATTACAGACCGAATAAATGCACTCGATGACTTCCCGTCTTCCAAAATGTCTGTGGTAAATCGACGCAGTCAGCGGCCTGATGAACACGGCTCCACTGAACAGAAATGGGGCAAAGTACGGAAGGTCGTCGATCACATATACCCGGCGGCTGCATTTCGATGGAGGCGAAATGTTGAGGCCCATGTACAGTGCGATATCGGTGCACGTTAAAGAACCCCAGGTGGTCGAAATTTCAGGAGCCCTCCACTACGGCGTCTCTCATAATCAGAGCTGGTTTTGGGACGTTAAACCCCACATAACAACAATAACAACAACCACATATACCATTTCTTAAAACAGATAACTGATGGTGTTCTGCGTGCGATTATGAGGCACGCGGTGTCGCAAGAGCTCAGAAAGTTTCGACCCCCTGGAGCTTTTTAACGCCCCTAGCGTTCGGCTCCATCGAAATGCGATCGCCGCCAACGGGACCGAACTCCCCCACTTCTGTCGGGTAAGCAAGCGAGCAGCAGCCCAAACGACTGCATCAACGCTGTGGCCAGTCTAAAAAAGGATCGAACGCGTTTACTCTGACAAGTTTCAGAGAGCGCCCGCCAAGAAGAAGAGGAAGGAAGAGCTGACGACGATGATGATAACGCTGACATGAAAACGATGAGGCACATCGAAGGCGCTTACTATTCAGGCAAGTGCGGCCCTGGTGGACCACCTCCACTGTCCTCACGAAGTCCTTGTAACGAGTTAAAGACGACACCCGGGAGTGGGAGGACAATTCGACCCTTGCGATCTGGAAGTTGTGTCACGTGACGGAACTCCTCCCTGATCACGTCTGAAGACGGTGTCCCGTCTCAAAGTTCGCGCTCTTGAAGCACGCAGCCCTTTGCGAATTCGGCGGCCGCGGGAGTGTGTTACAAATTAAAGACGACGAAGGGGCGGCGATCGCGACCAGCGGCCACGGGTGGGCTCGCGCTGTAGTTCAGCCATTATCTTTGAACATGCTAGACGGTCGGGTCCGGTTCCCCTTCTTCGCATGGTCGTTACACCCGCTGCATTCCGCGTCACTCTCGTTTGCGTTGGTTTTCTTCAACTTCACCAGAGCAGCAAAGTAACGCAGTCAGTATCGTTGCAGTCGTGGCCGAGCGGTTAAGGCGATGGACTTGAAATCCATTGGGATCTTCCCGCGCAGGTTCGAATCCTGCCGACTGCGCTGTAACTTTTGCACTTTTCTCTTCCGTTCTCTTTTTTTTCGTCTTTAGTAATCGCATCACTCGGGCGCTAAGAGCAACTGCGTCTCATCGTTAGTCCATGTCGCGAAGTAAAAGCTTACCTAGGCAGAGTGCTGACGTGCATTTCCGAAAAAATGTTGGCAGGATGGGAACACCAACAGTCTCATTCTGCCAGAATTTGCACGTTGCGCAATAAGTTTTCGTTAATAAACCCCAGAAGGTCGAAATTTCCGGAGCTCCCCCTAATGCGGCGTTCCTCTGCTTTGTAAACTTTCATTCCCTTTCCCCTCCAACGGGGGACGCTGAGCCGTGCACACGACATGGGCTGCCGAAAACAGCATCTGTTTTTTAACTGAATCACATTGATTAATTAAAAACTTGCATGGTTTGCAAAAGAACCTGGAACTACCAGGCACATATTCTTAATTGTGAGAGCAGTTTCCCATGGGGACATTTGGCAGTAAATAATAATAATAATAATAATAATAATAATAATAATAATAATAATAATAATAACCGTTAAATTTGTACGAGATACGTAGAATATTTCACCATCTGAAACACTATGACACATATGTATGGTTTTAAGCTTGGATGGCTTGAACAATCCGGAGGGCTGATGTGATCATGTTTATGTAACCGATCTATGGGAAGCGCTTTCCTGGAAGCGTTGCATATTGTAGAAATGTGCAAGAGATTCTAATTCACTGGCCGTGAAAGTATCGCCTGTTACCCAAATGTGTCGCGCAAAAAAAAAAATAACCAATCCATCAACGAAAACTAGGTCGTGCACTTTTATGGGAGGTATTTAGTTTAGTTTGAGTGCACGCATCAGCACGCGTCACCTTTGTACCTCACCGAACTAAAGTGTTATTACAGATTTTTAAAACTATGCATTCATGGTCACGTGGTTTTAGTATTTTTCGTCATGTGAATATATCATGTTACTATGTGAAGGTTAACGAAAGAGAAGGGGTCAAGGGCTCGTTTTATTTGTTAGAAACAACTTAATGAGAAAACAGGCTAATAAGCCTAGGAAAGCATAGGGGAAGTTAACTGTTGTATTGTAATTGTGGAGTAAGTAGAAAGGAATTAATGTGGACAAAAAGACACCTGCCTTCGGTGGGAACCGAACCCATTATGTATTTGTATTTCATTTCACCTTTTTTACGTTATTGATTGATTACCGGGGTTTTACGTCCCAAAACCCTGGTATGATTATGAGAGACGCTGTAGTGGAAAGGCTCCGTAAATCTCGCCCACCCGGGGTTCTTTAACGTGCACTGACATCGTACAGCACACGGGCCTCAACATTTCGCCACCATCGAAATGCAGCCGCCGCCGCCGCCGGGATGCCGATCCCGTGACCTATGGATCAGCAGCCGAGTGCCATAACCACTAGACCACCACGGCGGGGCTGCTCCACGCTTTCAACGGGCGATGCAAAATGTGCTGTCCTGCCACTCGAATAGAAAGCAGTTCCCGCCTTAATTTTTGCAGGAACGCTTTGTCATGCGTTGCCGCCGCCTAATCCATGTGGAATAACTAATATTCTTTCATAATAACTCTTATTGTTCGCTATCACTTGCTTTGTGCTGTGATATTTGATCAATGTAGTTACAGTCTGATAAGCTATCCTTAACAGTGTGTTCGCGATAGTAACGTGTTTTGCTTTGATAGTTTATTCACATATTTTCTTAACGTTATTATCTGTTAAACAGAATATGAATACTGAAGGAGAACTCGTCTTTTCGTATTCGATGTTCACGTCTATACTTATCCGAAAAAAAAATATATTCGCGCACAGCTGTCTAGAAACAATAGAGTTCGCTTATATAAGGCCGATGGTGGGAACCATCGTAAATATATATATTTATATATAAGCAAACGATAGCGAAGGGGGAAAATTGCGGTGATTCAGTGAACACTGGTTGCGCGCAAGCGCATGGGTGCCCCCCCCCCCCCCTTTTCTGGGCACTGCGAGTATAACGTGCTGAACATGGTTTGACTGTATGTAAGTGTGACGGTTTCTTCAAAACCAGGAGATTCCCGAGGAGCGTCCTAGCTGGCTTGCGACAATACCGGTGTACCAGCGCAAGGTAACATATATCATCAGCGCGAAGCCTGGTCCGAAGTCTACACGTTTAAAAAAAAGGTAGCGCTGCTTACTAACTTTGCGGCAGTAAATGCTTGTCACAACATTGACGACCTAAGTAGCAAGTGCAGCTAGTAAATGACAAAGTAGTAACGTTAATACCTTGTCATTTACTACCTGCAGTTGCTGCCTATGGGTAAGCATAGTAACCAAAGTTACTGTCTTTACTACCATGGTAATTTTTTATCGGGCTTAATATGATTCTGTTTATATTTGCTGTTTGCGTTTCCGTGTCAAGTCGAGCGCATTCCAAAAGATTCAGATCAAATAAAAATGAGCTCGGTGAGGCACTTTCAGGTGGCACTGATTGTTGCTGACTAATACATCCTGTTACACCAATTAACAATCACTTCATGTGATTAGCCCTGCGAGTACGCTGCACATAGAAATATTTAAGTGGCAGCTTAGAAACATCTTCGAACTAGAAACGACAGCGCACACAACCACACGCAGAAGGTCAAAGCTTCTACGCGACATACGCCCAAACAGTAACGTTAACGCTATATATGACCATACTTAAGGACGCTCACGTTGTTCCGGTAAGCAGAACTGGATTCGTATAAGTAATCAACGTTTTGGATCGAGAATCGTGCGTTCTTATGTTTCCGTATATGTATGCAAAGACGCTGCATGGGACTCTTATTCAAACATAACCAAATCACTTATAGTTTGTCTAAATTCTGCGTACGCCTGTCACAATTACAGCATACTATACTACTGCCAGTGGAGGTAGTAGTATTTACTAACCTGTTGCGTACGCATGTAGTGACAGTTACTACCCCTAACATTTACGGCCTGTAGCATGCATGTAAGCTAGTAAGGGACAAAAAAAAATGTGCTAATGGTGCCAAAACGGTAGTAACCGGTCCCGTTACTAGCTTTTCTACTACTTTTTTTAAAGAGTGTAGCACAGTGTCTTGCACGAAGCCCACGCACGCAATAACGAACACAGTGACCGGCTACCGCGGTGGGCTCCAAAGTCTTTTAACCCTTCTGCGCGCATAAAGACCACAAGGATCGCACGTTTAGCATTGTCAAAGACCACGTACAGAGCACACGTACAACTGTAATCTTCATGACAAAGACCACGTGAACGCGTGGCCTTTGCCCTGCGGCGGCTGCTTGCACTGCCGACAAGTGGCAGCAGAACGAATCATCTCTGCTTATGGCGCAGTCTTTTAGCGGGCAGAATAACCACCGATAAGCAAGCATCTGCTAAATCCTTTCTCCCGTCACTAGATAGGTGCTATGACTTCAGACAGATAACCTCAAAAAGACACTTGCTTCCTGTTGCGCCCACTTGACCGCGCTCTATAAGCGGTCACAGCAGCGTACAGACAGGTGCTCGCGCGTTGTTCTTTTAAGGAGCTCTTAAAGGCCATTACACGAACCAAGCCGCTCGGCTATCATGCCCTGAAACAGGTCGCGCCGCGCTAGACAGCTAAACATAATCCAACATCGCATATCGCCAATAAGGATCACTGTCACGAGAATGGCAGAAACAAGATGCTGTTCGCCCTTTGCTGCATTAAATGCATTCCATCCACCACAGAAACAGAAGAGTTGTCAGATTACTGCACAACCACGCCACAGCAACCGCGCTAAACATGGCACAGGACTGCATCTTAGCCAACCGAACAGGCATCACAGCCATGGAAGAGGCCGTTATAGCCTTAGCCATGCGTAATCCAAGAGCCACCCTTGTCCTAAGGGATTCCCAGGCGGCTTATTTTTGGTTCGTAAGACGTCAAATCGCTCACCTAGCCCAATGAATACTGCAGCTATAGCTACGGCCAGCTGTCAAGGCGATCATTGGACAGAGCTGCTTTGTGTACCAGGGCACCCAGGACCTCGAGGCAATGAGCTTGCTCGCGGCTATACCGGGAAATTTCTCACTGGGACATCGCTTCTTCCTCTACAGCGCAACTTCTCGCTGACCAGGACCTGCAGCCCCTGCAGCACGTCAGGTCGTGTACATGCGCTCTTACTTAGCATGATCCCAAATTAAATAAGGTAACGCAGGTCACATGGCCACCATTACAACTATTGTCCTTTCCAAGTCATGACGTTTTGTCCAAGATTACTTCTTTGGCGTGCTGTCGGCAAAGTACATTCTATCCCTAGGCGGCCACGTTATCCCACATGGTTTGGGCGTACCAAGGGAATCCGAATGTATCGGCAAAACATAATCCAAAAAATAGTCCAGTGGAAAGCGACACTGTCCAGCTCGGACCCCGCGCGAACACAAGCCCTGGTCATCCGAGCCCGGACGGCGGCAAGAGCCAACGGTATTCCGGAGTAGGAGGTCCAACCATTAGCGACTCTTAACTTGTCATTAAGAAATGTCTTATTTTCGCTGTCTCTAAAGATTACAGCTGTGCGTTTGCGGTGTGTGTCACCTCTCGCAATGCTGAACATGCGCTACTATTTCATTCTTGTTGCTTGATTGCGTTGCTTTACGACGGCGTTCCTTCGGCGCTGTGGCCAGCCCTACTTTCCCCAGAGCGTGGTTCCCTGCAGCTCCATGCCTTTTGGCGCTCGCCTACGGGGCATTTACGCTTGCGTGTAAAAAAAAAGCAAAGTGGCCCGGAACTGCTAACACTTGACGGTTCTACCCAACAAATACTTTAGCAGCTGGGGGACACAGAGCACTCTTGTAAGAAGGAGGAGGAGGATGAAATGGGGTCCCTATTGGAAGTAGCAGCACTCTAGCAGCAGCTCGGAGGTGTCTGTGCGCACAATGACGTTTGGTCTCACTTCTGAAGAATTTTGCTCCCGAATAGCGCACAGCCATGGCTCTGCTTCACGAAAATAGTGAGAGTAAAGGCGCCGGCAGCTGGTGTGTGGCAAAGAGAAATGCGCATTAAGGGGGCTCTGGTTCTCGAACGTGTGCTGGGCTCTACGTCATTTTCGGCCAGGAATGCAAAAACCGGGGTTGTTCTACGTTTCCGTATCAATAACGCCGATATTTGCTTGAGGAGTTTTCCTTCACGCATATAAGCTCGCACTTCAAAGGTATAAAATTCTGCATGAGAGGCTGATCTTTATATAGACAAAATGAAAAAGAAAGTGGTATTTGCGCAATCAAACAAAAATTCATTACGCGCATAACTTTTCAAATATTAGCGCACACCAAACACGGACGAAGAAAGGAACGAGACGGGACACAGCGCAATTAGGCACTCAGTGATTTCATTTCGCGTGGTCGCATATATACATATGCACACTGCGCAAAGCAAAACATGAGATGGAGGGAGACGCAGTTATACTCTTTACAAGGCCACGATGCTTGAACTACGCAAATGGAAGCCGCTTCCTCTAGAATGCGGAAAGTGAAATGATAGCATGGAACGCTCAGTCAGCGTAGGATTAACTCTATGGTTTAACCACTGTGCTTCTACGATTAAAAGAACTCTACTCCCGTTTCAAAAAAAAAAAGGGGGGGGGGGGGGACACGAGAGTCCCGTGCGCGCGCAACAATGGGCCTCATATTCGTCGATTACTACGGCCAGCTTGCACGCCGCACTCCCAATCTGCTATAGCGCGGCCCCGGTAGCTTTCCTTTTCAGCACGAGGTTCACGGCGCTTCATGAGGAGCGGTTTCCGAGCCGGGGTTAGGATCCCGACGGAGATGGGGAGCAACGCCACTCCCTTTATAAGGGGGCGGACTTGACCGCGTCGCTTTGTTGTCACGCGGGGAAGCCAGATTGCGCTCGCCACGTGTTTGCGTGCGGGGAGGGCTAGGCGGATAGCGTTTCCGGGACGTCGCTATATGCATACGCACTCACGTATGCACTATGCTCGGTAGACGGCCCACGGTGAGGCAAAGCGAAGGGTGGTTTAGGACGAAATACGGATCAGAGCTGATTTTACTTCGCTTGTTATATGTGCACACTTGTCTTCGGCAAAAAAAAAAAAAAGTCTACATTCTGCTCGTCTTGGCTCCTTGACCAGAAAGCTAAGGTGGTCTTGTCCGATTGTTGATTGTTGAAATTTCGTGCTGATAGCCTGGTCTCTAACCTAAAAATGACCGGTGTATCAGGTTATTCGTCTAGTCTGAGCTAAACGAGGAGTTTTTTTAAAGACCGCTTTCCGCCGTACGTACGGGTACCACAAGTTTTCAAAGCTGTTCGTAAGAAAGTTGCGATGGTCATTCTGACTGCGGGTACGTGTTGGTAAATGGTGAGAGAATAAAGATAGCCGAGGTGCTAGTCTATCATGAACTTAAGGCAACTTAGTCCTGCACCTCATCGGCTAAAATAATAATTGCTGCAGTTTTACGGCCAAAACCACGATACGTTTATGCGGTACGCCGTGGTCAAAGGCTGTGGAAATATTTAGCACCTGTAGTTCTGTGTTCGAACGTCTAGACTGGGAAGAAAAGGGAATTAGAATAGATGGAGAATATCTCAGCAATTTAAGGTTTTCATTGTGTTCTTTAGCAATGACGGTGACGAACTACAAAGCATGATTGAGGACCTTAACGGGAAAGTCTTAAAATAGGACTAAAAAGGAATACGTAAAAGACTAAAATCTGCTCCACAGTCTAGCTAAGGAATATGAACATAATATTAACAATCAACCCTTAGAATGTGAACGAGTATGTCTCTCTGGGACAGCTATTAACAGGGGCGCCTAACCACGAAAATCAAATCCTCCGTAGAATAAGAATGGGATGGAGCGCATTCGGGAGACATTCCCAAATCACGACTAGAAACATGCCACTTTCACTAAAGCAAAAGTATTCAATCACTGCATTCTCCCAGTACTAACATGCGGTGCAGGAACATGGAGGTGAACTAAAAATCTAGAGATAAAATTAAGGAGCACGCAGCGTGGAATGGATTGAAAAATGATAGGTGTAACGTTAAGAGATACAAAACGATCGGAGTGGATCAGAGAACAGACAGGAGCAGCCGATATTCTTATATCAATTGAAAGAAAAATGTTGACCTGGGCAGGGCGTATCATGCGGAGGAAAGACAACATATGGACATTAAGAACGACGGAATGGATACCAAGAGAATGGGAACGGAACAGAGGGAAGAAAAATGTTATACGGAGCGATGAAATTAAGAAGTTCGCGGTCATAAAGTGGAACCAACTTGCTCAGGATAGGGCAAATCGGAAATCTTTGGGGGAGGCCTTCGTCGTGCAGTGGACCTAAAATAGGCTGACGATGGGGTTCTTTACATGTGCACTGACATCAGTGGCGCACCGACGGGGGGAGGGGGGGGGGGTCGGGGGCTGTAAACCCCCCCCCCCCCCCCCTGAGGCCGACCTAAGCCCTATCCCACTCCGTAACTGCTCCTATGTCCTAGAAGAATGTGGAGCTAATGTCTCTGCAAAACGACGAAAAAATAATAAAAATAATCATCATTATTGATGTTACTATTATTCGACACTTTACTTTTACTTTTTTTACACACGCGACAACTGTGTAATCGCATGCCGGCCTTTCCTGAAAAATTGACCCCCCCCCCCCCCGGCAGAGATCCTGGGTGCGCTACTGACTGACATCGAACTGTGCACGGGCCTCTGGCATTTTCACCCTAATCGGAAATGCGATCGCTGCGGCCGGGATCGAACCGGCGTCCTCCGGATCAGTAATAAAGCACCATAACCACAGTACTCACCATCAGCTGTTCCCTATTTCAGCTTCTTCAAAGTGGCGTGATTTCGGTGAGGTGGCATGCATTGACAATGCCATTGGTTAACGTACAGCGCTTGACTGTAAGCTCGTTGTCAAAATCTAGTTCTTTATGCATTACAGTTACTCTCCCTTATCCTACACTGTTCTTCAAAGGAATTTACGCAGCAAGTTGTTCTTAAGGTGGATGAGGAAAGGCACACGGCACCTTAGGAAGTCATGACGTCTTTAATGCAACGTCACAATTCAGCAGACGCAATGAAGAAGTAAAGAAAAAATATAGGAAAATTTGGTGATGTATCAACATGAACAGTCCGAAGGATAATAAGATGTTACAGCAACCTATATATATATATATATATATATATATATATATATATATATATATATATATATGCACTCGTATCTGTGTGTCTGTGACAGCTGAAATACATGCCCAACGCAGCGCGCGTTCATATCTTCAATAGCACAGTGTCGAATAGAATCGCCGTATACGCAGTGTCACGAGCCACAGTGGCATATGCCACGTATAGCGCAGTGTCGAATAGAATCGCCGTAACGCAGTGTCACGTGCCACAGTGGCATACTCCACGTGAATCGCTGTATACATTGTTAAAGATATTACCGAGTCTACGATGATTTGGCAAGGAATCTCACCAAGGTTAACTTCGGGGCGCACTTTTCTCGCCCAACACTAAAGCAGTCACAAACTATATATAGCGCACCTCGTATAATGTTCGACGTCTATTACATGCCTACGCGATATGCGCGGGCACGGCCGCTGCCTCCACGCCTGGCGCTGCAGTCGAGCTCTCGTTAAGCACGCTCTTCGCGAGCGGGAGGAACGTGGGGCTGGTGCAGCGACCGGCAACATATGGGGCGGGCGGGGAAGCGATCGACGCCGTGAGTCAGCGGGCACGGATATTTTGTCGTCCCACACCGCACCGCTGGCGTCCCTCGCTCTCTATAAATCTCTGGGTGCAGCGTGTACCCCCTCCCCCTTCTTTTTCCGTCATTCACCTTGCCCGGTGTGAGCTCCTGCGGACTGTTGTGGCGGGCATCGTAACGGGGACGCGTGGCTGGAAGGGCGCCAGCTGAAAGCGAAACCCCATCCGCGTGCCACGTGGCTTTGTAAAGCGGGGTGGAAAGCTGACTCGCCGAGTCAGGTGTATGAGGACAGACGAATGCGTATCGCGTGCAGCGCCTCTTCTCTAACAGCACGGAGAATATAACGTTTGTTTAATCGTCCCTCAGCGTCCCTCAACAAAATGTACGAAAACTTCTAAAGGATTCCGAAGGACGTGCTGATGGTTTTAGCCGGTATTGCGGCATGTGATGTCTTCAGTGTCGTGCCTTTCTTTAGGTCTATGTGTTTGGCTTCCTTGTCATCTTGCATGCCTCGTTTGCGCTGTAAGCTACACGACTTGTACCACCGAAAAGAGATGCGAACGCCTAGTGTTTTATGCAAAACGCGCTATTGTGCCTAAAACAGAGGTCTGTGTATTTTGGAAGACAGATTAAGTATATATGTGGTGTTGACGTATTGAGAATCTCTGGGAAATGAGCGAAACATTGATATTACTATGTCATACGTCAAAAAAAAAATGAAGACTTCGTTACACCGCGAATTTTCTTAAATCGAGTTTCGTATATTTCAACTGTAAAAAATCATCTTATCACTACGCAGAATCAACATGTGTCTCATGACAAGCCACACGGAATTACGACAGCCCAAGAAGAAAGTAGCGCAGCTCACGCAGCATACATATGAGCACCGTTTGCTATGGGCGTGCACGTGCAGTGTGATATAGTCATGCTCGCATTGCTCCTGAACCTGTTTTGCTATAGGGCGTATTTTGTTTGGCGCAAATGGTGACGAGTATAGTTTCAGCGGGCTCGCACAAGGAGAGGGCACCTAATGGTAGCGCGAAGCGTTTGAGTTTTCGGGAATTAAAACGCGCAATACACGTTGCAAGTGCGCTTCATCGTAAGGGCCCCCAGTAACTGTTTGAAATAGTGAAAAAATTCTCTAAATCGACTCCGGAAGACGAAATTACTTTGTCAAATAGCGAAAAAATATATGATTTCCAATGCAAAATCATCGGGAAGTGAAAATAATTCGTTACATCAATGATTTCTTATTTCCTATATATATATATATATATATATATAATATTTTCGTTCACTTTAATTTCTTTCTACTTACCCCCAAAATTACAATATAGGGGAATAAGCATAGGGGAATAACTTCCCCTATGCTTTCCTAGGCATCAATGTTTGTTGTTTCATTAACTTGTTTCTAACAAATAAAAGCGAGCCCTTTACCCCCTTCCCTTTCGTTATTTCATAGCTTGGGCCTCGTTGCGGCAGACTTGGTGCCTTAGGTAGCATATGAGGGTTTATTGGGCAGCAGCCACCTCGACATAAGATCACGTTCTACGTGACGCCTCCTGGCAGTAAGAGTGTGCTACGCTCGCCGCCATGGCTACGAGTGGCACTGCCTAACACTCCCAGGATTCCATATACATAAATACCCAATAAAGTGGACGGCGGGAGAACCGCCTTCGTAGCTCAGCGGTAGAGCATCGGACGCGATATCCGAAGGTCGTGGGTTCGGTTCTCACCGAAGGCAGGTTTGTATTTTCGTCCACTTTAATTCCTTTCTACTTACCCCAAAAATTACAATATCATAATTACGAATTGGAACAACTTCCCCTATGCTTTCCTAGGCCTCAATATTTTTTGTTCCATTAACCTGTTTCTAACAAATAAAGCGGGCCCCCTTCCCTTTCGTTATATATATATATATATATATATATATATATATATATATATATCGTTACGGCAAGGAAATCACGTTGGCCCCGGTAGAATAAAGAACAAAAGGGAGTACGACGCACGTTGATTTTTGCACAGTATATTTACTGACGTTTCGGTCGGTGGACAAGCCTTTGTCAAAGTAACCCGTTCGAACCCGCTCAATTCGAAGAAGACGACGAGATCCACGCCTGATCTTTTCAGTCTTGGTTTTCAATTAAAGTGACCGGCTCTCTTCCTAATTCCTGCTGTTCCTGCATCGTGAAATTATTCAGCAGAAATCTCGGACGAGCTCGCGCTTCATTTATTATATGGGAGCTGGAATCCAGTATGACAGTGTTAAATTGTTGCCTGCCTTGCCTTTGTTTGCTTGTTTTTTGTTTGTTTTTGCTTTGCTTTGTTAGTTTTCATTTATTATGCCGACATTCGTCAATCCCTCCACAAGCATGGAGCAATAGGTGGAACGTATACAAACCATGTCCGCACATAATGGAGAACAAAGTTTCGTTTTGTCAAGCAACGAGGCTACGTCGTGCATGAATCGAAACTGAAGACTGCGTAAGCAGATTCGATTAGCTAAATGACAGTTTCTTCTGTTGCGCATAGCCACCACTGACAGAGAGTCCTGGCAGTGTAGCTGATCGAGAGAAGTCGGAAGCACGCAGTTTGAGAAAATGTCGTCAGCCTGAAAAATGAAACTCCTGCCCAGGGGGAATGCCCTATCGACGTTGATGTCGAAGTTTTATTTTATATAAAAAATTAGAGAACAACGGCAGAGAACAAACGAATAAACAAAGCAATTAAACTAAATGCTAAGTATTTACCTCTTATACACCACTTTGCAGACATGCTCATTAAACTGATGAACCAATCTCAAACGAAGCTGTACACATTTGCGATGCCTCTGACGGATGCGCGAGGAGACATTCCAGAGAAAGCAGGTGGAAGGAAACCACTAAAATTTGTTAAGCGCATAGCGCGAACTTGTTTGCGCGGACAGTGCCACATCTGCCATCCCATCATAAGCCGGTTATGTCTATACATATGTGCGTATACTGAGAGAGGGTATACCTATGTATGCCGCATACTTAGGTCTCAAGAAGGTGTTCAAACTTCCCAAGATGCTTGGAGCTCGGGATTACGGACACATCGCGGCTTCAAAACCCCCTCCCGAGCAGTTCGGAGGGGCACTTCTCGAAGCTTCTCGCAGAGCAGCTCTTTCCCTGAAACAGGCAGACTTGCAGCATGCGGTGGGCCCGGCTCCCTGAAGCGGGGAGTGATGCGGTGTTCTCCTCAAAGGCCTCAAGACCAAGCAATGCTGGGGAGTACAAGCACGGATGCGCAGTGAGGCGACGGCGCATGGCGGGGAGAGAACTGTCCCGATCCTCAGCGGCAGGCTTTCTTTTAGCGTTTCCCGCCGCCGAGTCGTTGCAACAGGGAGGAGGGCGGTGGACAGTGTGCCGCGTCTCGGCGACAGGAAAGCGAGCGGCCGGGCGGAGACGCCATTTCACGCAGTGGCGAACACGGGCAGGGAGCGGCCACTCTTTGGGGCGGCGAGCAGGACGACGCCAAGTGGATTTCATGCCTGGGGAAGTTGCGCGAGCCCGAGGGAGTGAGAGAGAGCTCGCGAGGGCCGTTGAGTGGGGAGCGCTGAAAACAAAGGATGTTCGACGTCCTCCCCTTGGACAGACCCGCGAGAGTGAGGCCGTGCGGAAGCTGAGAGGATTTCCAACGTCTGTCTGCCAGCATTAGCCCCCGGACCTCATTGTACGTTGCGTGACAAAATTGCTCAGAACGGAGCAGAAGCTGAAGTTTCGAAAGACGAGACTAAACAAAAAGAAAGAAAACAAATTTACAAAGGTGGAGCTTTTGGATGCCCTCCCCCTCCGAAGCACTCCCACTGCAGCGTGCTGCATGGGCGGGGAGATGGAGGCCTAGCCACTCGAGGCGAAATAAGCTGTCGGTTTGCGGCAGTGCCGTCACTTCGCGTACGTAAGTCGACCCACACATACACACTTCGGCAACGAACGGAGTTGGCAGTTGTCGCGGAGGTACATTTTTTGACAGCGTATACCTTTCTTAAAAACAGAACTAAACAGAGAAAAATACTTTTTTTGTATACGTGGTGCGCACGCTCGTCACCGACAGCGGCTTCGTCACTTGCGGCATTCGCCGCCGGCACGTCTGGTTGGCTGCTGCGTGTGAGCTGCGGCCGTTAGGAAGTACCCAGGGATGGCGACCATGAATGAATGCGTGGGTTGATTGATTGATTTGTGGGGTTTAACGTCCCAAAACCAGCTCTGTTTATGAGAGACGTCGTAGTGGAGGTCTCCGGAACTTTCGACCACCTGGGGTTCCTTAACGTGCACTGACATCACACAGCACACGGGCCTCAACATTTCGCCCCCAAAGAAATGCAGCATCCGCGCCCGAGATTCAATCCCGCGACCTTCGGATCAGCGGCCTAGTGCCATAACCACTAGACCACCGTGGCGGGTCGACAACTGAGGGTGAGAGCGGTGGATGTGGCGTCACGTGAACACTGTGTATTAGTAAATTGCATTTGTGAGTATACTTCTGGTGTTGTAAGCTAGAAAATGCGCAAAATAAAATATAGGCGGTGACGCCACTCTGAGGTTCCCGTACTTATCTGTGATACGTCGTAGATTGTTTAAGGCGTCTGCCTACACAACACTTCATCGGTAAAAAACTAGGGCTGCTCCTCACCAGTGGTGCCAAGGGAGGTAGCAGTGGAGGTAGGGGTGTTCCCATCATTCTTTCCCACCTCCTTTGTTTGTCTTTTTATGCCGCACGGCGGAGAGAGCATTTAAAGGCAGGGAAGCGTCAGTAAAATTACATGGGCATGACAGCAAGGCTGGGGTTTCCTCTATTGTCAAGAGGTATATCTACTTAAAAACAGTTAAACGTTAAACAGCTACGGAATTTATTTATCCCTTCACGGAAGATTTAGTCACGTCTACGTTTTCTGTGGGCCTACAGCGCATTATTCGTCTATGCAAGTTTTTCTGCTTGCATCTAGGGCACGGTAGACGCGTTTTGCGGGCGAGCAGTTCAAGAATTCCTCGAGTGCACGAGTGTGTCCCTGCGAGTGCACAAGCGTGTCCCTGACGTTACGTGATCGTCTGTAGGTAACACAAGGGGCGGACTGTGCACTCGCGAATAAATACATCACGGCCACACAACTGATGCAGGCCATGCCTGAAACCAAGGTGTCTTGTCTGTAAGGCAATGCAGCAGACGAGTACTGCCAACAGCTCCGAATCACAGTACTCTGTGAAAATTCGCGGTAATTTAACATGCGATTCCTCAAATGTTATCTATCTGCTGGAGTGTATTGTATGTAGAATGCAGTACATAGGTCAAACAGAAACCTCATTCAGGCTCCGCTTCAACAACCACAAAGCCCATGCCAAATCTATTCCAAATCTACCTCCTTGAAACATCTAAACCTCCCAAATCATTCATTCGATAAACTAACAGTGACGCTATTAGAAACGGGCTTCAAGTCAAAGCGAGAACGTGATCAACGAGAATCATATCTAATATACCAGTTCAAAACAATCGAGAAAGGTATAAATGAGAACCCGGGAACCATCGCAATAATAAAATCACTGGCAAGCGTTTAACCTGTGGCACCGTATGTACAGCGGGAATCGGACCATTGAAATATGACGTGTTTGTGCAAATCGAATCATGTAAACCTATTTGATGATTTTTTCCTTTTTTTTACTTCCTGACCATTCATCTTTTACATGTCTTATTCTAATTATTTCTCTAAAACTTTACTTTTTATTTTTTTTCTTTCTGGATGTCGCCAAACGTGCAGGCACGTCTGTGCACGTTTTGGTCCGTCCAGGCGCAGACTTGTAGACGCCATCGCCATTGACGTCATTGCAATTGTACTCACCCACCCCCACCCGTTTTCTTTCTTCCTTGCTTCTTTCTGTCTTTTTTTTTCTTTTTCTTTCTTTTTTTTGACATCCACACTCCTGAGGAGGCCTGAACTATACTCATGACTGTTGGGTACGGCCACGAAAACCACTTCGTAAAGAGGGGAGGGGTGGAGGGGGGGGGATATTGTGCTCGCATATGACGCACGTCGTCTGCGTTACTTCCACTCTTCCGTCCGTTTCTTTCAGGTCCTCTATCCTTCTTGTGCTTTTACAGCGTAAGCTGTTATGAGATCACAACAACGGCGCCGTAGTTGTCCGCCGCCGCCGCCGCCGCCGCCGGTGTCCGCCCGTGTCCGTAACCAATATCGCTCCTCGTGAAGAACAGGACAACTGCTGCCATCTGTTGGCGCTGATTTCCTCCGCATAGCCTTCGCAATGTGTTTTTACGAAGCGCTGCCTTGTGAAGCAGTTTTGTCGTATCGCTCCATGCGTCACGCGACAGGCGACGTGCGCAGCCCCGGCAGCAACCTGACTTGGCTCTTCGATAAACCTGATGGCGCCTCCTCGCAAGATGCGGACCGCTGCTGAAGAAGTGAATCGCAGAGTTACGCGCGCCTGCAGTAGAGCGACGTCGGACACAGCAGACCGCTGTGCAGAGAGGAGCCCAAACCGCAGAGTTATGGCGCAGGGGATACCCACCGCCTGTACTTGCACTAGTTTCCCCAAGCGTTTACAATGGCCTCTAGGAATGTCGCTCCTTCAGCTTACGCTGTCACTGTCCTGCGATTCCGCGCAGGCCTGGCTCTTTTTTCTTTCCTTTTCTCTTCTTTTCTTATTCTCTCTATATTCTTTTCTTTCTTCATTTTTTTTCAAGGAAAAGCTCTCTCAAACAGGTATAAATAGAAGCGGGTATACAACCATAGGCATTCCTGATGGAGGCCGGTGTCCGGCAGAAACGTTGAATAAACGCTTTCCGCATTTTTGTTGCCAATTCCGAGGGTCTACTACTCATCTCTGTCGTCACGCCTCCGGCCTACTATATATATATATATATATATATATATATATATATATATATATATATATATATGTATATGTATACATACTACTCATCTCTGTCTTCACACCTCCGGCCTATTCACCACCATGACTGTTATATATATATATATATATATATATATATATATATATATATATATATATATATATATATATAATATTCCACGAGCAATCAGAATAGAGATGGAGACGCACTCGAGGAGTTTGATCGGCCAGCCCAGTAAAATTTCCGGAACATTCGGATAGGCTTACAGATGCCTTCGAGGAACGTCTCTGTACGTTGTCATGAGGAGAGGCGACAGTTTTATACTCGCGTCCTTGCATTTAGATACATTTTAGTTCTCCCTATTACACTTCAAGTCATCTGGGATGAATAATTAGAAGTGCGTGACGCATTTCCCGTACTATGTGCCATGCGCAATCATCATATCCCCTAGAACAGACCCGTCGCGCACTAAGTCATCATTATTATTATTATTATTATTATTATTATTATTATTATTATTATTATTATTATTATTATTATTATTATTATTATTATTTATGAGATACTGCCGGCTACTTTTTGGTAGCCATGTGGCAGGAGTCGTCACATTGGTGTTGTAAACATCAGAAATATACATTACAATTACTATAGTCGACGAAATGGGTAACAAAAAGAAACAGCAACAAACAAACAAAAAAGCTCACTGTCAAGTGGGATTGCGAATGAGAGAAAATGCAGAAGCATCTCTATTAATATATAAGAGCACTTCAACACATACATGAACAATAAAGCAATAAAAATTGTTTGAGAATGTTGAGCAATAGTACATATGCTGAGCGAAATCAGACCTCAAACAATACTTTCTGCCTACACAAGCATACTGTGAAAGGAGAAGTGACCCGCATATAAAAAGGACGAACCACTGCCGATGAAATATCACAGATAAAGTTCTACGGCAGGTGTGAAAGCTTCAAGTGATGATAGCCCGACTACGTCACGTGGGAGCTCGTTCCATTCTGTTATCGTTCATCGTTCGACAAAAAAATTAATAAAATCGATATGCACTTGTTTTAACTCGTGACATTAAAACAGTTTTCCTGTGTTTCCGTCTGGTTGGCCTTGCGTTGTTGTACTGCATGTAATTAGTTGAATCCATTCTAATTTTATTGTTTACGATATTGTGTAAGCATTTGCAGTCGGTGTAGTTTCCTGCTCGATTCTAGAGTAGGAAGACCAGTTAATTCTCTAAGGTTATTAATAGATACATGCCTGCCATAGGCATTGAAGATGAATCTTAGCGCTTTTTTTCTCAAAGCGTTCAGTGCAGTCGTTATCATATTTGGTACGCGGATCCCAAACGACGTCCGCATATTCTAATAAAGGTCTAAATAATGTCGTGTAGGCGACGAGCTTAGCATTAGAAGTGCATTGAGTGAGACGATTTGGTAGCATGTAAAGTTTCTTTAAAGCCCTCGAAACTATATAATTCACGTTGTAAAAAGGAAACGTACACTTGCCAAATTAAAAAAGAACACAAAACAATTAGCATGGATTTTACGTAGATTAGCGTAGATTTTATATAGAACTCCAAATATTTAAACTGGTCAACTACAGTTGATGGAACATTCTTGATGCTGTAGGTGTGGACTAGTGGTGTCTCCCTGTATGTAACTCTCATCTGAACACATCTTGCGTGTAACTCTCATCTGGTTGTTGTTGCTGTTGTTGTTGTTGTTGTTGTTGTTGTTGTTGTTGTTGTTGTTGTTGTTGTTGTTGTTGTTGTTGTTGTTGTTGTTGTTGTTGTTGTTAGCGTTCGCTCGAGGGCACGATTATTATACAATACTATACCTATCACATGGAGCCCGGGGCCGTATCGTTCAGAAGGAACCGACGTATCGCGTCACTGTACGCGGTAAGTCTCAGCGACATCCACAAAGAACGCGTATGGCCAGAATGCACACTCACGTTTGTGTGATAGTTTCATTGGAGCTCGCCTCTCCACAAGTTGAGTGGCCTTCCAACTAAGTGCGCAAAAGCTGCTCGGTGGGTTTCGAGAGGCGCCGCGTTGAAACGGCAGAAAGGGGAAGCCATAAGGACGGGGAGGGAAGTGCGAGGGGTTGCCGTACCCACGTCAAGGGATTATCCCACAATCCATGGCTGCGGGAATCAAAGGAGACCTGGCCATGAACAGCCTATAGGCAGACTGGGGTAAGGGAGCGATGGAAAGAGGAGGTATAGGCGGGAAGAGCGTAAACTAATCCCGAGGTTGGGCAAAGAGCCGGATTAGCAGCTGATCCGCGGATGACAGCGGTATGAATACAGGTTAGCTGCGGCACTCTGTCGCGTGATTCGCTCGCGTCGCACCGAGGTGTCCCCTGGGGGAACGTTTCGTACGAAACCTTCCTACGTGCCGGCTTTGAGATTCTGACGTCTCTGGTAATGTCAGTGCTGGCCCAACCTATAGCGTGCTTTCTTTTTTTTTACGCGCTTTCTGTCTCTCTCCCTCTTTGAATCCTCCATCGAGTACTATCGTTAATGTATATGGATGCCCTGTGCCTACAAAGTCATGAAGCCCCTTCGCTGTACGGGTGGGAGCCATTTCCGAAGTTCCTGCGCGGGAGTTATGCAAGCGATTATGGTGTCCACTAAATATCAAGAATAATTTTCCTCAATCCCGAGAAAGTTTGCAGTAACAGGGGAGTTGCAATTGTTAGTTCGCGGAACGGCAATGCATTTCTCTTGGCTCTCCATCTTTTCTTTCTCCTCTTTTTTTTGCAGCGGAATATATACTCTTAACATCAGAATCAGAACTGCAGACTTCATGGCCTGCTTCACAAAAAAAAAAGGTAATCAAAAAGCGAAATCGTGGTTCACGCACAACAAGTCTTCATGAGCAATTGCTCGGCGTGTGGATAGGGATGCGCATGGACGATGATCGCGTGCCCGAGCGCCCCAGCGTGAGCACATACAACGTTAAATGACAGCTAGTGTCTCAGTTACATAGTCTCTGAACCACGAACCAAAACTTCATGTCGTCGATCTAGCCGCTATTCATCGGTGCACCGAAAACAAGAGCGCTTTGCATACCACCGCCCGTGCAGCTGCATGCGACGGTTACCGAGGCCGCTTCGCTCGCCTGCCACTCAAGGCTATTCATGGCCCCGAGGTCACATGATCGAAGATGGCCGCACCTGTACATCGCTGCTGCAAACGCTCTATAGAAGTCGACAGACCGACAAGAGCATCTGCACTTCCATGGTAGCCATGTTAATCATTTCAAGACCAGCATTCTGTACAGTCGGGCTTTGCTTTTGATACTAATGTGAAGAATCAGATTAAAAAATCTGGTAACACACACACATACATACATACATACATACATACATATGTATGTATGTTATAGGTTTATATATATATATATATATATATATATATATATATATATATATATATATATATATATATATATATATATATATATATATATATATATATATAACACCAAGAACAAGTGGCTGTGGTGGCTTTCTTGAAATGACAATCCACTCTCTCTCTGCCTCTCTCAATGTAAATCAAAATGAATGTTTGAAGAATGCACGGAATTTCATTCCTTAGCTTCACAAAGAATTATTGATGTTAAGAAGGAAATGAAGTACACTGAACAAATAAAAGCTGAAAAGAAACGACGTTTTGGCTTCCCTATATACTGAAGCCTTGTTCACAATGAGGCCAAGCAACTATAAATGTCTCGCATATAGGTTTCAGCGCGTGACGCAAGCACCGCGCGTAGGATGAGGGAAGGTTTCCATAATTACAATTCAATGTTTGCCTTGTAGATTGTATCTCGAGCGATTCGAGATACAGGCGTGTCTTCCAGTTTCTTTTTTCCCCTATGATACTCGCGCTCATCCAGTCGATGGTGTCATCAGTCACAACTGCATGTTTGGCGAGTGCATTAGACGTCACTTCCTTCTTTTCGACATCGTTCTGACGCTGGCTCACGCGCTGTCTGAAGTTGCCGGTTTCCCCGATATGAGCCCTTTCGCAATCCGCACGGGGGATTTTGTGCACCACACCAGGAAAGGCTTCCGTCGGTAGCTTGTCCTTCCCACTTACAAGTGCTTCCCTTAACTTGCGTATAGGCACGTAGGCAACTTCAACGTCGTAGCTACGCAGTACGTGTGATAAGGTGTCGCTTATCCCAGGCACGTAAGGAACGGGAGCGCGTTTCTTCTGTCTGACACTGGCAGGCTGGGAGGAACCAGCCAAACGATGGTCCACCGCGTTAATGAACGTTGGCGGGTAACCGCACTTCCAAAGGTCCTCCTGAACTGTCTTCACATCAGCGGTCAGGTCTTCCGAATTAGTGCGAATTGCAACAATGACGCAACCACTGACCTCTTCTGAGTGCCAGGATGGACAGACCTGAAGTTCAGGTACCAGCCAGTATGCGTGTCTTACCTGTAAACGCTGAAAAATAGCGCCCCATTGTTCCTTTTAACGAGAACATCCAAAAAAGGTAGCCTCCGGTATAAAGCTTCCAATTCCACGATGAACTGAATAGAGTCGGTTTGGTTGCTTAGATGTGTCATGAATGCATCCAGAGCGAGCGCCCCCTTGATGACACAAAAAGAATCATCAACATAATGTATAAGAAAATTCTTGGACAAAGGCTGAAAGAAACGAGATCCCAATTTTCCAGCCATTCCATTGTGAGGTACGCCGCAGTAACCGAGATAGAGACACCCATAGGTGCACCATGAACTTGCTTATAGCCCCGCCACGGTGGTCTAGTGGTTATGGCACTAGGCCGCTGACCCGAAGGTCGCGGGATCGTTCCCGGCTGCGGCGGCTGCATTTCGATAGAGGCGAAATGTTGAGGCCCGTGTGCTGTGCGATGTACGTTGCACGTTAAAGAACCCCAGGTGGTCGAAATTTCCGGAGACCTACACTACGGCGTCTCTCATAATCAGAGCTGGTTTTGGGACGTTAAACCTCAATAATCAATCGTCAGTCAACTTGCTTATAGACCACCTTACCGAAGCAGGAGTTGGTGTTGGCAAGGCGAAAACTAAGCAGCCACCTCAAATCGCGGACATCAAGCGGCGTCCTTTCGGCTAGATGCGGATCAGCGTCAAGAGCAGCAACACACGACTCAGCGGCGAGATCAGTGGGAATGCAAGTGAACAGGGAAACCACGTCAAATGAAACTATCACCTCGTCTGCTTCGAGGATCAAACCACTCACTTTCTGAACAAAATGGGCGGAGTTGCGCACGTGAGTGTTGCCTTTTCCAACCAGGGGCAATAAAATTCTCTGAAGGTAATCAGATAGTTTGTGCAGGGGAGAACGGGTGCAGTCATCGATGGGCCGAAGAGGGGCATCCGGTTGATGAATTTTCGGTAGGCCATAAAGCGCAGGGCGCGGACCACTGCGGCAGAGAAGCGAGTAATACAGGCCTTTTTGCTCAGGCAGAACAGAGTGAAACACGTCCGAAAGGAGCTTCTGTAGTTCCTTCGTACTATATAAGAGATATGGCTAGTTGTTTGGCCTCACTGTGAACAAGGCTTCCGTGGGGAAGCTGAAACGTCGTTTTCTTTTAAGCTTTTATTTGGTCGCTGTACTTCGTTTTTTTCTTCATGTTTCATCCCGACCAGACGGGTTCTAGTCAAACTCTCGATTTAATTATACATGTTCTTGCTTATCCTTTATTCATTTTATTACCATTGCAGACTGGGGAAGAGAATGGGTAAGGAAGGTGCTGCAGTGAGGCAGCTTGAGGTTACAAAAATGCCTGTTGACATTGAGTAGACCACCTATGAACTTTCTATTGACTGTACTGACAGTCTACAGACATTTACACTGTAGTAACACTTGTTCGTAGAACGTCTAAAGACCTACTACTTACTTCTGTATAAAGAATTTTTTAGCTAGAACGTCTAAGGACTTCTCTCTTACTTCTGTATAAAGAATATTCTAACTACACTGTCGAAAGGCTCCCTACTTACTTTTGTAAAAAGAATATTCTAACTACACCGTCTAAAGGCTTCCTACTTACTTTTGTATAAAGAATTTTTTAGCCATCACGTATAAATAACTCCTTCTTAATTCTGTATAAAGAACGTTTTAAATACATCGTCAAATGGCTTCGTTCTTACTTCTATATAAAGACTATTTTAAATGCACCGTCAAATTGCTTCCGTCTTATTATTGATAAATAATTTAAACACACCATCAAATTACTTCCTTCGGAATTTCGCATAAAGAACTTTCTTATTCTGAAAGTGAGAAGTCGTAGAACGTTTAACCTGTACACTGAGCGATTCTTTGATATTTCCCGCAGGACATGTTGATGATTGCAGCTGCACTTGCCTGAACACAAAGTATATGTCGCCTACAAGTGCACCAGAGCTAACTTGTTCGCCACGCGTAGTGTAAGCTGCTTTTGCACTTAAAAATAACATGAGAGATGCTAATCAATTTTCCGTTTGTCAAGATAACAAGTATAATTGAGACAGCCCGCAAGCGCTGTTCTAGTGGGCACTTCTAACGTCTTTCCAGACTTTCACCTTCACGTATAATCTTTTTTTTTCTGCAGTTCAAACTAACAGATGACACACTTCTTTGATACGGCCGCCTTGCACAAAGATTCAAAGACCAGCACTCACACCAAAAGGGTCCGAGCTGTCCCCGAAACGTTCGGTTTTTTTTTTTTTTGCGTTTCAGGTAAAAAAAAAAAGAAACGAAGCAGGGGCCTGCGCTGGTGTCATCTCGTTTCAACACTAACATTATTTTGCTTAACCAGACAGCTTTGTGGCAGCTGTTAACGTTTAATATGTGCTTTGCTCGCTGGCAAAAAAAAAAAGAAAAACAACGTAAAACAGCAACAACAGCTCATCTTGCTACCAGCGCGGAGCAGTGAATTGCTATCGCACATAAGTTGGCACAATCGCATAATGAGTTAATTGCGCGGCTTCCATATTTCTCTAATTCCCGCAGATTCCCTTTTCATAACCATCTGCCACATAAAAGCCCTTGTGGATATTATGTTTAAAGCTTTGTGCAGGCTCATTTTTTCCCGAGCATTTGCTTTGTGGCTCGCACGCTCATAAAATACACGGCTAGCTGCTTTCCTTGTGTGTGGGCGTAAATATGAACACATGCGTGTAGCCGTCAAGCGTGGCAAGCGCACTTGTTTCGAAGATGTCAAATAATTCTGCCTTCTCAAAGTATGACCAGGCGGAATTGTAGTGATAGCAGCAGTAGCAGTAATACTGCATGTGAAGTAAAAGAAAAAAAAACGCGCATCGAAGACTTCGCGGATGTCAGTTTTACTCAGCAATAGTAAAACCAAGGTCCTTCAAAACGACCTTCCAAACCATGCCGAAAGGCACGCCACGCTGGCACATGCTGCGTGAACAAAATTCCTGAACCAGTACTACTAGTTTGAAAGGAGAAGCAAGTCGGGCAGTCCCCCCCCCCCCCCCTCCCCCGATGCGGTTCCTCGAATATCCATTGTGCCAAAGCTCTCCGTCCGCTGTTGGCGCACAGCGAGGAAAGGGGTGTTGAGAGAGGGAGAACGGCGTGCACGTGCTGTGTCTCCGGTCTGGCAGTTTTGCTTGGACATTCCGTGTGTCGGGGATGCCAGCCCAAGCCGTTGAGTTTTTCGATATGTGTGAGCTCCTGGATATATTCTTCGACATGTGTGAGTGCCTGGATATGAGTGGCCCAAAACTATGTGGTGTTGCCGAAGGGCGAAGCTATTAGGATGTGCTTTAGGCAAGAAAACGGACACCCGGTACAAGCCCTCCACTGTTTTAAGCCAAGATCGCTACAACCTGCATACAGCAAAGACAAGGCCAAGTAGTAACTCTTCTGCGTCTCGTTGGACTTTTGTTATATCTTCTGACCAGTCATGAACTATTTCCAGTCTTCTTGTATGTTCTGTTAGTGTGATGCGCTTGAATATTTTCTTTTGCTCACACATTTCTATTTGTTCTCGATCGAAGAGGCTTATGTGGTAAGTTTTCCTGCATAATTATTCGTATAATTCTCTTCGTTGATATACCTTCAGCCTAGCAGTGTGCACGCGTGTACCTCAGAATGCTGATTTATATATGCGAAGCCTATCTGACAGCACATATTGCTTATGATACAATGCCACGTGTCTGCGGTTGGTAGTAAATTACTACTGGAATGAATTTTCAAGTTAAATGACACTCTTTTTTTATTTCCTTTTTATCAATTAACGAACTTTCTTATAGTTGAAATACTCGGGAACAAATAATACTTCTATGCGAATGTGTTTGTGAGGCTAAATCAGATCTGCTTAGTTTAATAATCTATTTATCTAGCCGCCTTGTGCTAAGTAGGTTGCCTATTTTAATGTTTACTACCTGATGCGCTTGTCTATTGTTCTTACTGCTGTGTACCAATTAAGGATAATAAATTAGTCATTTTGCTACTTCTTCGTATCGTATTTTGCTTACGCTTGGTTGTACAACTCGTTCACACATATCGACAGTAGCTGTCACGGGGTAACATATGTCGGTATAGACCATTCTGAGAATGTGAACAGTGTGTGCATGAACATGCCTCACTAGATATATTAACCAATTGTTAAAAGGGTATACTGAGACAAATGTTTGTAGATGATCCACAGAAAGTCTACAAACATTTTGGCAGTATGTTCCTAGGGCGTCAAAAGACAAATGTTCATAGGGCACTGGTAAAAAGTAAGCAGACAGCCTATGAACACGCGTCTATGTACTGTTGGTGGCCAATTATTTCCAGAACGCCAACAAGCAATCAGTAAAGAAGTACACAGACCTTTGCTAAACATTCTGTTTGTTGTTGGTACGTTCTAGTAACAATTGTCTGTAGAGAGCCAAGTTAATGTTTGTAGAAATTTTTGTAAGGGCCGTTTCTAGACACCCTGTAGGTTGTTGGTAGGTTCTAGTAACAATTGTCTTTAGATATGTTTCTAGGGTGTCAAAAGAAAAAGGATTATAGGACGTTAATATGAAGTCAGCAGACACCCTAGAAAGAGGTGTCTGTTGAAAGTTGGTGGCCAATTGCAGGCAGGGTGTCCACAGGAAGTTGGTAGAGAAGTATGTAGACTGTTGCTAGACAGTCTGTTAGTTGTTGGTATGTTCTAGTAACAATTGTCTGTAGACATTCAATTTAATGCTACTAGAAATTTTTCTAAGGGGAGGAGCCCGTATGCCCCGTTTTAAATGGGGACAATAAATCGCGCAATCATCATAGATGGGAAACGTACCCTGATAAAACACTACAGAAAAATACATTATAAAACACAAGACAAGCAAATACAATAAAATGCGCATGAAAATATTGGAAATATTTACGCAGCAGTACGCAGCAATATACTAACGCATATACCGGTTAAGGTAAGTGCATTAATCCATATGGGCATGATTGGGAGAAAGAAATGGATAAGGGACAACAGTCCTGACCATGTTATCTGTACGCTATCAATGCCGGCGTGATGCAATGAATTAAGCAGTCTGGGTAACTCATCTTGTGTCATGTGCAAGGCCTAACTGCTCCTTGCATAGGACATAGATCAATCTTCTCCATAATGGGTAGTATAGTAGACTGTATTCTTCAGTAGAGAAGCAATTTCATTAAGTTTCGGGCATAAATATCTTTTTATGTACATATGCTGTAGCGCAAACGTTGTATGTGTGAAATGAAAGGAGTGATTTTAGAATAGGATGGATTCGCAGGCTAGTTGGTCGAGCATCGTTGGAAAGGTAACAGCGCGAACACAGAGACAACGATGGAGAAACGCACACCACACCAGGCCTCATAATTTTTCGTAATTGGATGATACTTTTGATATTAGCGACTACGTTTTCTGCATTTCACCATGTCACTTAACGTAACTAAAGTACGAAGTGTGCGAAAAAAACAGCCTTCGTTAGTTAAAAGAAATATTGGTGATTCCACGTAAAAGAATTTGCGCTTCTGAATTAATTTGAAAAAGTGGAATTACATTGTATGCAAGGAATAACATTTGGAAATTCCATTAACGATAAAAAACGCCATTGTTATGGGACGTGGTTCTTTTTTTTTAATTACTATAAAGCCTGTGACTCAAAGCAAAATTTGGCACTGTCGGGAATTGTTGTAAGTACTAGAGCAGCGTAGGAAGCTTGGGAAGAAATATATCTTACTTAAATAGTCAGGTGCTGTATACCTTAGGGTTTCCGTACAACGTGCGTAAAATGCACTCGAGTATGCCCGTGGGACGGCATGTTAACCGCTGTGTTTTGGATTATAATTGCTTGAAGTGCAAAATACCGCGGTGGCCACGTTCAGATGGTATAATTATTCACGTTTTCTTATCTTTACCAATCTCTGAATGATTGTCGTGTAATTCGTATGCGTTGTAGTAAACTTTATTTTGTGCTGTTCGTTTCGGTCTGGCTCGCCTTTATAATATTTGCCTAAGATATAAGTGGTGGATGACATTGCCAATAACACCAAGCTCCCTTACCCCCACATTTCATAATTACAAAAGAAAAGTAGGCATGAACAGGTAAGCCTCCTCACGGTTTATAATGCGAAAGCACCTTTATTCAGCTATGCTGCTGCGACATGTCACGTGCAGTCACGCATAATCTCGGCGCACCTTTAGTGGTACCAGCTCCCCAGGCTCTGGTGTGACGTATAGGCAAAGATCTGTGGCGTAGGGAAAGCGTGCCGAGACATCTGGTTTGAACCCCCCCCCCCCCACCCCTCTAACGTTCCGTGCGTTATGGTCGTGTGCGAAGCATTGACGAGGCTTCATGATGAAGTTCGAAAAACTGCTTGCGTCCTTTCTAATGCTTGCTTATAAAGACACGCCAAGAGCAAAGAGGGAAAAGTAAAGAAAAAGGGCACGGCTTCTGACGAGTAGAAATAATGACGTGGGTTGCTCTGGCAAGTGCAGTATCAGATCACGATACACCCTCTTTTTAGACCTCAACTGATTTTGTTTGCAGAAATGTCACTTATTTCAAGTAACGCTGTTTTCCCTGAGAGCAATAAACGTAATGTATACAATTATGTAAAGCACAACTCTCAGCCAAAAAGGTGCTAACGCTTCTGCTAAAGGTAGCTGAGGCTTTGGTTCGTGCCTGCATGCATACGCTGCGACGAAAGGTAAGTGCACATAGTTCGTGTAATGAAGAGCTCTTTTATGCGTCGGAATCTTCCAGACCGGTGACATCATATGCACAAACGAACGTTAAAAAATATGTATCGCGATGCGATAACCAAAGCCCCCCCCCCAAAAAAAAATAAAATAAATAAAAAACCAGGCTGCTTGCGGCTCTTGGTTGTGGACCGGGAACTGACCTGCTGTCTAGAAAGTCGGCCGCACCGATCAGACCCCGGGGAGATGGCAATCGTACTCGACACGAGATGAGCTAAATCGACTTTGGCATAGGGTAAACAAGAACGTCAAACACTGACGACAATATGGAACCCTTACGAAAGACAATGCCGATGACAGTGTCTATGTTTGGTTCTTATATGCGCGAGTGAGTGAGCAAATATATCAGCAAGCTAAAAGGTTTCTTTGTTGTATTACGTTTCACTAAAAAATATCCTAGCCACAATTAAATTCTGACTATAGGATGTTTGTCCGCGCGGGCTGGATGATACAAAGCGGTACTTCGAGTTCGTGAAAGTTCACTACATTCCGCGTATCACACAAACGCGATATCGTGTTTCCATGTATGTATGTATGTATGTATGTATGTATGTATGTATGTATGTATGTATGTATGTATGTATGCCCCAGTATAGGGCAACGAAAACAATGAATGCTAGCAAGCTATAGGGGAAAGCGCGCTACGTTCGCTATAGTATTCCGATCTACATAAAGCCCTCGTCAACATGCTAGCTCATGGCGCACCGGCGCTGTCGTAATGACTGCCGAAAGCCGCAAAAACTGACCGGTCGCGTGACGTCATTCGACACACCTCCGTGCAGACGCGTATAGTGGTCGGCCCTTATCCTTTCGTCTTTTCATGATTTGTTTCGGTTTTCTTTTCTCGGCCCCGAAATCTTTCTCTCACGTGCGCGTCCTATGGTGCACGCATACAGGCATCAGCGTTACCGCTCAACGAGAGCGAAAGAGACAGCGAGTCAAATCGCGAGGCCGCGTCACTCGCAAAAAACGTGGGAACCCGAGCTCGGATCACGCGCTCGAGTGACGCAACCTCGCGTGCGACGACAGATATACGGACGGCCGGCGGGCATCTCTCGCCGCCGCGTGCTTGACCCAATAAATCTCGCTAATATGGCCCGCGGCCCTGCAAACAACCCCGGGACCGCGTGTGTCGCGGGCGTCACATATGAAGCCCAATACGCCACGGATGGGGGCGGATAAAATGTGTACCGCCGCATAAATTATCGCGCGCACGTTAAGTATTCACGCGCAGCGGCCTCGTCGCCGTCGGTGCGTTAACGCGTGGTACAGACGGGCAGCGTCCCTCTGCTCACGTCTCGCGGTAAACCACGTCGCTGTATACATATAAAAGGCACCTCCCCCTTTTTCAAGCATGGTATCGCGTGCTTGTGCTTATCTAGCCGGCGCTCTTATATATATATATATATATATATATATATATATATATATATATATATATATATATATATATATATATATATATATATATATATATATATATATATATATATATATATATATAGCGCGTTGGTGCGCCTTATTTGTGCCTTTTTGTGAACTTCTGTTATTAATATGTGGTGATGTCGAGCTGAACCCGGGACCCAGGGATGATCAGGTTACCGAGATACATAAATTGGTGAAAGATATGCATGAACGCTCGATTCGCATTGAAGCCACGCAAACGGCAATGTTGGGCGACATCCTAGAACTTAAGCAACAGCAGCTTTCGCTTACTAAGGACATGTCCAACATATTAACGCGCCTGGAAGCTGTGGAAAAGCGGGCGTCCAATATAGATAACGTCCAGCGCGAATTAACAACAACGAGTCAAGTCACAAAACAAGTGCGAAGCGACATGCTAGGGTTACGTGCGCGTCTTGACGAAGCAGAGGATCGCTCTCGGCGGGACAATCTATTATTTTTTGGTATCACTGATGACGCATCCGAATCTATGCAGCAGACTGAGGAAAATGTATTGAACTTACTCCGCCAGTCCCTCGAAGTAACGTTATCTGGTGATAATATTGCGCGCGCACATAGAATTGGTCGCTTCTCCGCTAATAAGGCTCGTCCGATTATAGTAAAATTTTCCACCTATAAAGTGAAAGAAATGGTTTTCTGTAAGCGTCACATGCTCAAAGGAGGCAAGGTGGTTATGCGGGAGGATTTCTCTGCTAACACTCGCCGTGCTAGAGCGATGCTGACAAACTTCGCCAAAGAACTCCATTGCCATTTTAGTCTTCGTTACAACAAATTGATTGCCAATGAGAAATGCTACGGTTACGACTACGTTACTGACACAGTGTACGAAATAGGTCCTTCCAGACGCGCAATTAATAACGCTAGTGTCGCTAACTTCTCTCCGCGGCATCTTCGTTCTGGTCGCGCAATTGCATCCTCGGGAAGCTAGGATAAAAAGAGGGGTGGCGGCTCTTGCAAAAATCGCAGAAAATTCATCGTGCTCTCTACTAACATTCGTAGCCTCCTGTCTAAGAAGGATGAAATGTGTGCAGCAATTAATGACTCCAATGCCGATATTATCGCGTTAACTGAAACATGGCTTTCCGACAAAATACGAAACGAAGAGTTGCTTTACTGTGAAAAGAAATACAAAATATTTCGCCGCGACAGGCCTAATCGATGTGGCGGAGGTGTTCTTCTTGCTGTGAATGAGAACATTGAGAGCTACGCTGTTGTCTTGGACTCTGGCTTAGAAGCAGCATGGTGTTGCCTCAACGTGGCTTTTAGAAAAGTTGTCATTGGCGTATGTTATCGCCCGCCTTCTGGATCTGCTAACTTCTGTGATGACCTACATGATTGTCTGAATCGCATGAAAGTTTTGTTCCCCCGCGCAGCAGTAATTCTACTAGGAGATTTCAATTTCCCTAGCATTGTCTGGTCGAATTCGCATTCATACCCATCGTCTGGGTCAGCTGAAGCGGACCATTTCATTCGCATCTGTACCGACTTCGGTCTGACCCAGCTTGTTAATTTTCCTACACGTGTTACGAAAACTACATCATCCATTCTTGACCTTATTTTGACGTCAGAGCCAGATGTTGTATCTTCTGTGACCAGTACACCTGGCATCAGCGATCATGATCTTATTCAAGCTACTATTTCACTACCATTCTCACGCATGCGTAAGCAGTTGAAAACAATACGCGATTACAAAAAAGCCGACTTTGACTCGATCAACAATGCTTTAGGCTCCTTTCTAGATGAGTTTTTACCTGACTACCTTGAAAGGTCTGTGCAGAACAACTGGGACTTATTTAAAGCTAAAGTTACAGAGCTAACCGCTAAACATATCCCCATGAAAAAAGTTTTTTCAAACACAAGTGCTCCATGGTACAATAGATACATAAACCGTCTTTCAAACCGGAAGAAAAGGTTTTATCGTGCCGCTATGACATCCCCGTCTGGTAAGCGTTGGTCAACATACAAATCCGCCGCTGCAACCTACTTATCTGAAATGAAGCGAGCCAAATCATCCTTCTTTAGCGGCACTCTACCGACTATGCTAAAAAATAACCCTAAACAATTTTGGAATTTTGTGGGTGGCAACGAGCCCCGCGCAATAGCCTTACTGACGGCCGAAGGGCATCCCGTTCCGGACGTAGAGTGCGCGTCTGTGCTAAATGACACGTTTATAAGAGCATTCTCTCGCCCCGTAACTGCCAACACACAGATCACCTTGCCGTTTCTGCATTACTTGCCCATGGACGCTATTTTTATTACCTCGGAAGGTATTCGAATGGTCATTAAAAAACTTAAAAATTCATCATCATGTGGTGTTGATGGTATTAATGCTAAATTCTTGAAAAACACTGTTGAATACTCGTCTATTATCCTGTCATGCATTTTTTCACAGTCTCTGCAGCATTCTAGTCTTCCGGATGACTGGCTGGTGGGAAAGATAGTGCCAGTTCACAAGTCGGGAGTAACACACAATCCATCAAATTTCCGTCCGATTTCACTAACATCTGTCCCGTGCAAAGTACTTGAACATATCATTTTTACTCACCTTGTTAATTTCCTTGAGTCAAACCAGTTTTTCACAACGGCCCAACATGGTTTCCGCAAGAATTTTTCTTGTGAAACGCAGCTTTTAGTCTTTACTAATGACCTACACTTCTTACTTGATTCTGGATTTACCACAGATTGTATTTTTTTAGATTATTCTAAGGCATTTGATAAGGTTAGTCATCAGTTACTACTTCTTAAGCTGAAACAACTAAATTTAGATCCCAACGTGCTTAACTGGATTCGAGCGTTTCTCTCTAATCGAACTCAGTTTGTTTCTGCTAACAATGTTAACTCGGCTGCCCAGCCAGTGCTCTCAGGTGTTCCCCAGGGCTCTGTGTTGGGACCCTTACTGTTCTTAATCTTCATCAACGACCTAACAACTCATCTTTCATCAAAGGTATGTCTATTCGCAGATGACTGTGTCATTTATCGGAAAATAGCTAACAAAGACGACGTCACCTCGCTTCAGACTGATTTGGATAACGTATTCACCTGGTGTCATCTGTGGAACATGGAACTAAACATTTCAAAATGTAAAGCAATGCGTGTGTGCCGCACCTCACTTGCATGTCCACGCTATCACCTTAACAATATTCATCTTGAGGCTGTTTCATCTTACAAATATCTAGGTGTTCATATTTCCAGTAACCTGTCATGGAACCATCATGTAGAGTATATCATCGCCAAAGCTAACCGTTCACTCGGGTATTTTCGAAGAAACTTTCACATGGCACCCTCATCCCTTAAAAAGCTTCTTTACACTACATATATTCGACCACCACTTGAATATGCATCATCCATCTGGGATCCCGGTGGCGCTGGACTAACACACGAACTCGAAGCAGTTCAGAATCGTTCAATCCGCTTCATTTCATCCAATTATAACCGCATGGCCAGTGTTACCCTAATGAAGCACCAGCTTAACATTCCCGAACTTTCCATCCGGCGAAAAATAGCCCGACTCAGCCTGTTCCATAAACTTTATTATCACAACACTAACCTTCGTGAGCAGTTTGTTAAACCACCCTCATTCATATCACACAGAATTGATCACCTACAAAAAGTTCATGTTCCTTGTTGTAGAACCGTAACCTACTCACATGCATTCTTACCAAGGACCACATCTGAATGGAATCAATTGCCGCAGTCAGCCACCGCTATCATCGACACGTCACGCTTTAAGGTTTTTTTGCAAAATATGTTTTGACTTTTGGTCCGGCTTTTTGATTTGTATGCAGTGTCCCTTATTCCATGGTTTTTTTTTTCTTTCCTTGATATTTTTCTTGTCTTAGTTCTTGAACACGTATCACATGCATAACCCCAATCGATACATTCTTTTTTTTCCTTTCGTTCTTTCTTTCTGTAAGATCTTTGAGACGTTATATATTTGTATATTTGGTAGATTGTTAAAATTTTGTTATATCGTTTTGTATTACGTTTTCTGTTCCATTTATATGTAACATGCCCCTCCCCTCTGTAATGTGCAAACCCTGAGGGAATAAATAAATAAATAAATAAATAAATAAATAAATAAATAAATAAATAAATGGCATAAAGGGCCCCTTGTGTGGCTGCAGCTTGTACACTGTATACGCCGTCTGTAGTTGCATCTTGAGGTGCCTGTGGCCTACACCGTGACCCTGAGAATTCTGTCACGTTCGAAACATGTGTCTGTATACGCGATGATTCAATGATTTGGGGGGTTTTACGTCCCAAAAAACCAGCTGTGATTATGAAAGACGCCGTTGAGGAGGGACCACCTCCAGGGTGTTCTTTAACGTGCACTGACATCGCACAGTACACGGGCCTCGACATTTCGCCTCCATCGAAATACAGCCACCGCGGCCGGGATTCGATCCCACGACCTTCGGATCAGCAGCCGAGTGCCACAGTCACTGGAGCACCGTGGCAGCGGCAGTGCTATATGGGATCAGGGAGATGCCCAGAATAATACGTTCGTTTGCGGCTGCTCACGTAATGACGTTAGCAGCCACACCAGTCTTAATTGCCTTCCGGCTTCCAGAGCAGTAACCCCGTTTAGCACTAATTAGATTTCAAGCGTCCCTCTCATTATCGAGGCGCAGACGCGGAAAAAACTGTTTCACCTGCCACCGGCTGCTTTTATAGCGAGTGTTCTTCAAGAAGGGCGTGAATAAGTATTAGTAGACAATGTGCTCGTAGGGACACGTCCCCTCTCATTCTGAGACGGCTGAGTGATATCAGCGGTTAGTTTCAGACCGAAATGAGCGCCGAATCGAAGCAAGATTAAAATGTGTTGCATTGAGACATAATTACGGACGATGGGTATAAAATACATGGATTAATTAATAGCCTGCGCAGCTAATGGACGGTCCGACATGGAAAGTACATAAAGGTTAGCAACGCACACGATTGGTGATGGAATTACAGGTTTTGTTTGTTTAAAAGTCTTCATGTTGTTGAAATTTATCTAAGAAGGAAGAGGTGTTACATTTCACAACAAAAAGCGTTTACAAATACGGTTGAAGTTACGCGTCGGTTTCATTTGCAGAGGTGCGGTGTTCCAGGTTACAGCTCTGTCGAGTTCTAGCAGTTTCTCGCCGTAAACATTGTTAAGGGAGAAAAATTTTAATTAAGGTGACTCGCTTGCCCGGTGTTTACACACGGGAAGTTAAATATTGTGTTGGGTAGGCGAAAGTTCGTCCGTAGTATTTTACGAAGTGAACAAGTAACCTTATAATTTCCTAGGGCCGTATGGAGCGTGCATGGATTAAAAGAGGGAAGTAGACAAGCAGAACGTAACGTAATAAATAAATAAATAAATAAATAAATAAATAAATAAATAAATAAATAAAACGCTATGGGATCAAACGAAAGAAATTATCAGACAAATTAAGACTACTAGAAAACAGTGCACGACTAAAGATACATGAAAAGAAAAGAATATAATAGATAAACACACAATGGGCAATACAACACATCAGCAACTAACAACAAAAAGCCAGGACATGTATGAAATATTGCCTTGCCTTCATGCAACCTGTATCTAGTGAGAGAGTGTTCTGTGTGCCTACACACACACACACACACACACACACACACACACACACACACATATATATATATATATATATATATATATATATATATATATATATATATATATATACAGAGAGAGAGAGAGAGAGAGAGAGAGGTGGCGCAGCTTGCAGGCAGCGGCCCCGTCCGGAAACTCTACGGCTCTGCAGTGACATGAACCAATCAAAATGGATCGTTCCAGGTAGCAGGTACACAACGTGAGAGCAATGCTCGAAGGATTACTTGCTGAATACTATAATATCTAGGCATTCGTCAGCTATTCTACCCGCAATGGAGACTTTCAGAAGTGCGTTATTGTTAACGTAACATGCACGGAAAGAGCAACGGCAGCAACAGCGGTTGAAAACGCATAAACTAAGCGTTAGCGATTGCAGTACATTTTGTTGGTGTATGCGAAGGGCCTCCCTTGCTTTCCGACGCAGCAAACGAGTCCGCAGTGAAGCCACCGTGAGCGCTTAGCGACATCTATTGCGCGATGCGCAAAGACATGTTTTATAAGTTGCATTGCCTCCGAAATAAACCTCGTCGTGCAGCCTTCTACTTGCACCAATTTATCAATGCGCGCTCGTGCAACCTTGAGACACGCCCGCAGTCATCTCGGAGGTCACGCATTGACTCGTTATCATTAAAAAGACGCCGCACACTGGCGCCACAACATGGCCACAGCAGATAATATCAGACAAGTGGTTTAAAATGTTTGCACGCGTCCGCTATAGGGCCGTGAGCATTGCAGCATCGAGCTGATAACACCTGCTATCAGTTGAAGGTGATTAATTTCCTTTGTAGTATGACTTAAATAAGGCTGTAGTTGCGAGGGGACTGCGGACGCGCCTATTTACATGCGCGTGAAACACATAAAAGCTTTTATTTATTTATTTATTTATTTATTTATTTATTTATTTATTTATTTATTTATTTGCTTGTTTGTTTGCTTGTTTCTACATTTATTTACTGAGGGAGAGAGAGAGAGAGAAAACATCTGCATCGTTCGGAAGAAGATTCCTTGCATCAGAAAGCGAAGGACTCTTCTACGAAGCAACTAGGTAATTTTAACTTAGTGCCTGGAGGCTACTAGAACAATTGTCGGGAATGGTGCGTAAGGTCAAGAAAAATAGCACCCCCCCCCCTCCCCCCCCCCACACACACACCAAAGGAAGTCGAGAGAGGATCATGCTTGGGTTGACTGATGTTTCATTTCTTAAGCTAATAATAAAATAAATAACGCATACAGGAAGTAAGGAAGCAAGCAGTGTTTTATTCCCAAAGAAAGCACAATGAAGTTTGAGAGCCACTTATACCCCTGTCACACTAGACGTTTTAACGTCATTCGATTCGAATGACATTCGGTGCAGCTAATGTCATTCAACCCGTGGTTGTGCTACACACGAAGAAGTAATATCATTCGTTTACGATATCAGTGACGATAGTTCCAAAGGAAATGGACCTAAAAGCTGCAGAGAGTAAGTGCAGAGTGGCTGAAAAGTCGTCTTATTTTATTTAAAATAAACGCAGGGCTTTGCTTCACTGAATTACACCAACAGAATAATCTGCAGCTGATACGGCAGCGCTCAAAAGGGACGCTGACTTGCAGCAGGCGAACCATTCACTTACTGTTTTTGCAAGCAAAGCGCGTTAATGAGAAACACAGACGCTAAATTAAGACGCAGTGTAATAAGCGCTGCGCTCAAGCAAACGGCGTTCGCGATTGCGTCCTGTGGCGAAATACCGAAGCCTGTCAGACGCCGCTGATGTCGAGAGTAAACACATTTTGTTACGGCCTGCCTGGCTGTTTTCATTTTAATATGATGAATATCGGCAAACGCGCTAAAGTAATACCATTTTCACATGACGTTTCACAAATTAGGAATGCTCAGTGCCGCACGTTTACGTTGTCTCTGGGGTAGAGAGTACACATTCGGTCCCACTGCGAATGCGAATGAGTTGCTCGAACTCATTCGATTTCAGAAGTCATTCGATTCGATTGATGTTAAATGTCGCCGTGTAGCAGCGGAATAATGTCATTCGATGCAAATGTCATTGCGTTCGAATGACATTAAAACGTCCAGTGTGACAGGGGTATAAGTCGATAAATATCTAAATCGGCATAGAAGAACAACATGGCTAGTTGGGCGTGTTGGTACATAGTAAAGAAAAACGACAGCGCAAAAACGCAAAGTCGGCACAAAGAACGACCACGACAAGCGCTGAAACACATAAAAGAAGAAAGAAAGAAAGAAAGAAAGAAATAAAACGCTATGGGATCAAACGAAAGAAATTATCAGACAAATTAAGACTACTAGAAAACAGTGCACGACTAAAGATACATGAAAAGAAAAGAATATAATAGATAAACACACAATGGGCAATACAACACATCAGCAACTAACAACAAAAAGCCAGGACATGTATGAAATATTGCCTTGCCTTCATGCAACCTGTATCTAGTGAGAGAGTGTTCTGTGTGCCTACACACACACACACACACACACACACACACACACACACACACATATATATATATATATATATATATATATATATATATATATATATATATATACAGAGAGAGAGAGAGAGAGAGAGAGAGAGGTGGCGCAGCTTGCAGGCAGCGGCCCCGTCCGGAAACTCTACGGCTCTGCAGTGACATGAACCAATCAAAATGGATCGTTCCAGGTAGCAGGTACACAACGTGAGAGCAATGCTCGAAGGATTACTTGCTGAATACTATAATATCTAGGCATTCGTCAGCTATTCTACCCGCAATGGAGACTTTCAGAAGTGCGTTATTGTTAACGTAACATGCACGGAAAGAGCAACGGCAGCAACAGCGGTTGAAAACGCATAAACTAAGCGTTAGCGATTGCAGTACATTTTGTTGGTGTATGCGAAGGGCCTCCCTTGCTTTCCGACGCAGCAAACGATCCGCAGTGAAGCCACCGTGAGCGCTTAGCGACATCTATTGCGCGATGCGCAAGACATGTTTTATAAGTTGCATTGCCTCCGAAATAAACCTCGTCGTGCAGCCTTCTACTTGCACCAATTTATCAATGCGCGCTCGTGCAACCTTGAGACACGCCCGCAGTCATCTCGGAGGTCACGCATTGACTCGTTATCAATAAAAAGACGCCGCACACTGGCGCCGCAACATGGCCACAGCAGATAAAATATCAGACAAGTGGTTTAAAATGTTTGCACGCGCCCGCTATAGGGCCGTGAGCATTGCAGCATTGAGCTGATAACACCTGCTATCAGTTGAAGGAGATTAATTTCCTTAGTAGTATTACTTACATAAGGCTGTAGTTGCGAGGGGACTGCGGACGCGCCTATTTACATGCGCGTGAAACACATAAAAGCTTTTATTTATTTATTTATTTATTTATTTATTTATTTATTTATTTATTTATTTGCTTGTTTTTTTGCTTGTTCCTTCATTTATTTACTGAGGGGGAGAGAGAGAGAGAGAGAAAACATCTGCATCGTTCGGAAGAAAATTCCTTGCATCAGAAAGCGAAAGGACTCTTCTACGAAAGCAACTAGGTAATTTTAACTTAGTGCCTGGAGGCTTCTAGAACAATTGTCGGGAATGGTGCGTAAGGTTAAGAAAAATAGCGCCCCCTTTTCCTTGGAACATTAATTGCAATTTTCAGATATCTCCATTACTATAGTCAGCGGCTTCAAAACAATACAGCCACCAAGAAATACAGCTGAGAATATACACATTACAATATTCTTAATCGCAGTCTGAAAGCTTCAGCTTAATTTTCATAAAAATATGAAATAACGTAAATTAATAGTTCTGGACCTACAAACCAAAGGCTCAATTGACTACAGCATAAGCTTCACGTGCTTACAGGAAACACTGTGGCGAATTTTGACTAAAAAAAAGGACTGATTAGGGGTAATTTATTTGAATTTTAACACTTAAGGGCATATCACGATAGTCATCTTCACATCAGAGACCAAGGATAGAGACGTTGGAAGTGCGTACGGCAAGAACACTGACGTGTTTGAGGAGCCCGTGGCAGTGAACGGGGAGCAGACAGCACATCGGGCTGCTGCCGTTACCGCTTCGGTAGTGCACGCGAAGTTCATGTCACTCGATACCCGTCTGTGTCATAGCTTCCCGCTCAAAAATTTTGGTGGCATTTTTCAAATAGCGAACGGTACCATATAGTGCGTGTAATATTAAATTATTGGCGGCGTAGGCGTAATCGCGCTCGTGCCGGCCATATATGTGTTGTCACCTACCCCCCCCCCCCCCCCGATGGACAAGGAGAGAGAGAGAGAGAGAGAGAAGAGCGAAAGAAAAACAGCTCCACTAACGTGAAACCTGGGAAGTTGCGAAGCATGCGGCGATGCGCCGGTGTTTACCACAGGAACACGTCAGTCGCTGCTAATGCGCTTGTTTTACCGTGGCCACGACGACGACGTTAGACGCCGACAGCCCGGGTCCATCAGCAGAAACTCGCTAGAATCGCTTCTGACCCGATAACCCTACGCATACACTGTCTGGGTGCACTGCCTCAAGGATCGGCCCACAAATGCACACACACTATCTGACAGCACTGTTTCCAGGATGGGCCCACCGTGACGACAGCAGCAGGACACGCCGAGAAGTCCAGCCTCTAAGGTGCTTCGCACCTAAAAATGGCCTTTTACGAAGGTAACAAAGTCCTCATAGCAAATCCGGTGTTTACACTCCCATAATGCTTTTTACGCTACATGTGGTCGTGTCCCCCAACTAATCGTTTTGCTTGACAGAATATTGTCGAACCCATTCAGTCGTTACAAAACACCATAAGAAGTAAAATATTTGATGAAATTGGGCCCTTGCTTTCGATGGTCACTGTAGAGCCCAACTGTTTATTTTTAATTCAACAAGACTTATCGTTTAGCATAAGTCGGCGCACTCACTCATGAGTACACTCACTCGCACTCATTTCATAGACGTGAGTGCGAATGCGAGTGAGTGCCAGTGACTGTGAGTGGAGGTGAGTGCGAGTGCGAATGAGTGCAGTGAGCTTGAGTGGAGATGAGAGCAGGTGTGAGTGAGTGCCAGTGAGTGTGAGCAGAAGTGAGTGTGAGTGCGAGTGAGTGCCAGTAAGCGTGAGTGGAGATGAGTGCGAGTGCGAGTGAGTGCCAGTGACTGTGAGTGGAGGTGAGTGCGAGTGCGAATGAGTGCAGTGAGCTTGAGTGGAGATGAGTGCGGGTGCGAGTGAGTGCCAGTGAGTGTGAGCAGAAGTGAGTGTGAGTGCGAGTGAGTGCCAGTAAGCGTGAGTGGAGATGAGTGCGAGTGCGAGTGAGTGCCAGTGACTGTGAGTGGAGGTGAGTGCGAGTGCGAATGAGTGCAGTGAGCTTGAGTGGAGATGAGTGCGGGTGCGAGTGAGTGCCAGTGAGTGTGAGCAGAAGTGAGTGTGAGTGCGAATGAGTGCCAGTGACTGTAAGTGGAGGTGAGTGCGAGTGCGAATGAGTGCCAGTGAGCTTGAGTGGAGATGAGTGCGGGTGTGAGTGAGTGCCAGTGAGTGTGAGCAGAAGTGAGTGTGAGTGCGAGTGAGTGCCAGTAAGCGTGAGTGGAGATGAGTGCGAGTGCGAGTGAGTGCCAGTGACTGTGAGAGGGGGTGAGCGCGAGTGCGAATGAGTGCGAATGAGTGCCAGTGAGCTTGAGTGGAGATGAGTGCGGGTGCGAGTGAGTGGCAGTGAGTGTGAGTGCGAATGAGTGCCAGTAAGCGTGAGTGGCGATAAGTGCGAGTGCGAGTGAGTTCCAGTGACTGTGAGTGGAGGTGAGTGTGAATGCAAGTGAGTGCCAGTGAGTGTGAGTGGAGGTGAGTGCGCGTGCGGGCGCTGGAAAAATTAGGGTGAGTGAGTGTGAGTGAATGTTCTCCCACACTGCCGACCTATGTCGTTTAGTGAGGGAAAAATTTAGCGGGTATCTGCTGTTGGGAACACCAATCACCTGTGGAGATGAGGAGGAGGGGGGTGGAGCTTAGCAAAGCATCGCAATGTTAAAAGGACCGACAACAGAAATCGGAGCAAGTGAAACGTGGCGTAGCCTGGCGGTGAAGCCTTGGTACTGAATTCTGGAGTCCTTAAAGGGGTTTACATCGCTTGCTCTTATGTTACGGACATATTTCGGGCTCAAATTGCAGTCGGTACATGAAAACGCATCCCCGCCTTATAATCTGCTTTCTACGCAGTAAAAGGAGTCGGCTCTGAGAAGCGATGCTGCCTTCACAGCAACCGAAAACCTGCTTTTAACCGCTGCGCATGCGGGCGGCTTCTCAGGCGTTGCGCGCACGCGCTCTGCCAGGCAGAACATGGCGTAAATACACCCGACGACTGTCAGCGAATGTTTTCAGCAGATGTTTTTCTGCGCCAGGCTTGCGATTGAAACAATGTTCCACTTTGGCACTGCAAGTGCCTTCTTCTACTTTCTCATTTCCGCAATACAATGATGGGACGCATTAGGCTATATTTTATTTTCTACGTGGCTCTATTTTCCTGGTTTCGTGAAATCTGTATATCTAAATGTGATATATTTACTGCCTCTTACTGATCTCTTACCCGTCGGACGGCTTTTTTCTCAGTCTTCTGTCTTTCAGCTTCTTTCCTCAGGTCGCTGGTGTTCTGACCCACAGTAACTTCCAATGGCCATCGTAAGATGTATCCTCATTAATTTGCTGCATCCCTCATTAGTTTCTATGACTGTGTAACCATTACTGCATCTGTCTGGCGCATCAAACAGAGTGGTGCATAGCAGCAAGAACCAGCCACCCGGGTAAACGGTAATGAAAATGGCAGCACAATGAAAGGCCGGGTTTATTATAGAGCGCCAGGATGCTGCTTTTATCGGCCATGTTCGCCGTTCCTATCGCCTGTCGGTAATGTTTCGGTGGTAATGCCTGTGTCCACCGATGGGGAAGGCGATGCGGATGCCAACGTGACCCTTCCCACCAGTGTAGCCAGAATGCGAGCCCCGACCCCATCCCGTGATGGTGGGGCCACCGTTGGGGCTGCGGTAGATGTCGTGTTCCACTGAGCCGGACACTTTGTGGCTGCCGCCGACGGTGCCAGCGCCTTCCACATTCACACGGGTCTGCAAAGTCATCGAAATGGACCCAGGAGCGACTAAGATTAAGACAATCTGCGACTAAGGAAATCATGCGGCTTTGTTCTAAGGCCTTGTAGAGTGAATAAAGGGGCTACACATTTCCAACATGTTTCATTACGTGCAGCTGGACAGTAATGCTCTCATCAATAAAGCGTTTGCAACAAGACCAACGACTCCTGTTGTGAACCTGCCCTCTTAGAAGGGATGCAGTATACTTAGCTTTGATCATAGGACGCTGTCCCTGCAATTGTTCGGGATGATTCTCAAGAAATGACATGTCGGTGTGGTAGTAGTAACTGCCAGAGATGAGTACATTTTAAGACTACTGCAACGTTTACTGGAAATTATGGCAGTTGGCACGTACTTTCGGTATACTCACAGCTGATGCTTTTGCGAAGGTTTGTGCCTTAGCATTCGTTCATATTCTCAACAACATATTAATATTCTCGTATTATCAAGAGACTCCGACTTCAGGAGTGAGCGCCAAATGTATTTCTGAATTCCCCTTGGGTTAATTAGATGCCGCAGAGATTAGTTAATTACGTGTCTGCCTAAGGAATAGTGTCGATGCTTATATATATCCCTTACTGCCTTCAGATCCTATAGTTAACGCTCTCCGCTTCGGCGCATTACTGTAGTTTGTGCCACTTCATAACTGCAACGACATATTGATGAAGATCCGCATTTGATCCGACTTGTAAGCAATATATTGCCGACGTTGAATGCCGTCTATTGTGAAATAGCACCAAAAGCTTTACGGGACATCTTTTCGTTACACTGATCACAACATGGCAGAATTTGCGCTTCTTATTCTACGCGCCTGAAAGACAGATACATCGCTACATTTGGAGTCCCATGAAAGTGTGTGTTTTACACATAAGACAAGCTACATGGAGGAATTTCAGTGCTCAAAGCAAAATGCAAATAGATGAACTTACCCGTGAATCCGGCTTGGGCTGGGGTAGCGGCATGTGTGGTACGGGAACACGAACTGTATCTTGTTGCTGGAATAATGGCGACAAATGAGGTACACACGGGCTTGGCCCAAATACCTTTTCACGGTTAAAAAAGATATGACGAAAAGCATCTTCGACGGAGTGCAAATTTTTCTTTTAGTATTTTTCCTCTTAAAGCCCTTTCTCTTCTTTCTTTCTTTCTTTCTGTTCTTTTTTTTTGCGCGCACTCATCTTTACTCAGACAAACGACGTAGCACATAAGTTAACTATACCTCGCCACGGCGACAATTGTAATTTTTGCTTCGTGGCCGTAGCCGTCTTGAGCTTTTGCACGAATGGCTTCTTAAAGGAGTACTGACACCAATTTCCGAAGCTGAGTTTACTCCACCATACAACTATCCTATATGCGTAGACAGCACTGAGCAAATGTTAAGCTCAGGAAATGCTGATAAGATATTTTAATTTGGCCTCAAAGTCAATTTTCACATGGCCTGCCTACTGACATCGACACTAGTGTGACGTCAGGCTACAGTACAAATTTCGGTGACTTCACGCAGCAGTGTGGCAAGTTGTGATGACGTCAGGTACAAAAACATGCAAAATAGCCGCTCGCGCGTCACACGCGGTCGTGTGCTTTCGCCGTTCAGTCGCCATAGTTAAGAGTGCCCGTGAAGCTAGCGAGCGAGGTCGAATTACCCTCTATAGTCATGTGTGCCCGCGTATAATCGGAAGGCAAGGTCGCTATGGTGCCGGCATTCTGCCCCTGAAATGCTGCGGAGGTCTCGGAGGCCACTTTAGCTTATCGCAGGCTCCGGAGCCACGCCGACACCCACCGTGCGTGGCGTACGTTGCATCTTGCACTGTGCCGAAGTATTTGCAGTCGTCGCAGAGTCGCTATACAAAATTTTGTACATCGTTGACCCCACACTTGCTACAGGCGCTGCGCGCGAGAGACCACTGGTAGAAAACGTCACGATTTTTTGCGAAGCACGTCACGAGAGGCTCATTACTATGCACATACTGTGCCGTGACGTCAGGCTACAGTAGGAACCGAAACCAGCTTTTAAAGGTATGCTGTAAATAAATTTTCACGGCGCGCTCACGTTTACCAGTACGTTTTCTGGGCTCTGGAGGGCTTGGCCTTTCATTTCATGCAAAAAACGCCAACTGAAAATTTTCGTGGCAGTGCTCCTTTAAATACGCGTGACGTAATGTCAAACTAACGACGTATGAAACGCCTAATGCATCCATACAGCAGTTTTCATGCGCGCGAGCCTACAGCAGTGATATTCATTTAGCGGTTAAATATACAAAATGTAAACGTTAACAAATGAGACTCACCTGTGCAGTTGAAAGGAAGGCAACTGAAAGAAAAACGGAAGATTGTGAGAATGGAGATAAATGTTGTTCAGGTGGGCTCGCGGTGTTTCAGGGGATAGCATTGCGCAGCGAAAGAGGTGAAAAAATGAAGGATGAATGCGTAAAAGCTGGCGAATGAAGTATAATCGAATTAATCATTCAACACACACACACACAAAGTTAAGTAAAGATATGCCGCGTGGTTCACAGCGGAGCGGTCTTTTTTGCTTGTTGTCTCAAGACAAAGGTCCGTACATTTCCTTCAGATACCTTTGTCATTGGCAAGCCGGCTTTGCTAATGAGACACTGAGCACCATGTTTGACTGAAAGCTGCTCTCACAAACGGTCCTAGCGCAAGACTGAATCTATCTATCTATCTATCTATCTATCTATCTCTATCTATCTATCTATCTATCTATCTATCTATCTATCTATCTATCTATCTATCTATCTATCTATCTATCTATCTAAGTCATCTTCATTTAGGTAAGGAGTGTTAGATTATTGCATAGGGACACTTGACGAATAAATTTCAGATGATATTTTCCCGTAGCCTTATATACATTTATGGCTGTGTTTTTAAAAATAGCTCAGAGCTTAAAAATATAATTCCTTATCTCTCCCAGAATTACTTTCCGCGGAACAACAGTGCCAATAACAGGTAATTAGGAAATAATTTCGAAAAAGCGTCCAGTTTATAGCATTGATTGAGGGATTGACGCGCAATATTGCTATTATATAACTTCAAGTTGCTCGCTCTCAGAAGACAACCGTTATTCATTTATTTACTGGTAATTTATTTATAATGTTTTTTTATTTTTTTCCCGATGATGTCAATTATAGAGGTTATAGGCCCTGGAAAATAAATGTAATCAAAACTACAATCCCGATTCCCTGCTCAAGTCATTCCCAAAGAAGCTGAACTATCAGTGTCTGTGAAAAACAAACAGCGATCTCAGGGGCTGTAGCCAACTGTCAGATTCAAATAAAAACGATTATTATAAAAAGAAAGCTGACCGAGTATCGAAACAAATGCACGTGTTTTGATGATGTATTTAAACAAAGAGAGAAAGAACGTGACTTGGCAAAAACGTTCAGAGAAGAGTCAGATTGCAAGAACACCGGTGTGTGTCGTGCTAGACGTGCAGCGCCTATGTAGGAAGAAGAGTCAAGTGCGTATGCACTTGATGCCTGTGATTATGAGGAAATGAATGATTGCTAGGAAGCACGCAATTAGTGAAAACGTATAACACGAGCTAAATGCTGTCACAGACGCGCAAGGCCTTGTTGGTTTGTGTAAACATAAGGTATGAATGTCCTACATCATTAGAAGTATAGAAAAACAAATTGCACGGATGTTTTACCTTTCATTTGGACAGTAACGTACATAAATAGTTACGCTGTCGTATCTGTATCGTCTGTGTCACCCAACTTAGTATGGGAAGCGAGAGCATGCAACCTTTGATGTTGCAAGCCGGAGTAACCGTATCTTCGTCGCGTATGTAATTAATTTTACGGCTTATTTAATTGGACGCTATTCGGACGAGAAAAACGTTTAATCGTCACTTCGCACGATATAGTTCAATTCCGACCATTGTTACCTTTATGCTACGTTACAATACGCGACTGCTTAACACCTTTCTTAGTAAGCCGACAACACTAGAAAAAATGGTAGAACAGCAATTTCAAGCATATGAGCGTGGTACATATAGCATACATGCAGAACGAAAATGATCCTGCTCGACACCACTGGCCGTATGCCTTCGGCCGTGAAAAACAACGGGTATTCTCTTTAGGCCATGGTACAGTTCAACAGCTTCAGCCATCAGTAATCGACAACGCGTCGACATAAAGTGTTCTAAAGCATCGTGTTGGGGCAGCGACTTACGGACAGTGAGCGCCAGGCAGCACAACGAAACAGCCTTCGATACCATCCTACTCCTGGCTTCTTTTCTTCCTCTCTTTCACGATACGATCGTGGGAAGGATGCTGTTTTGAGCCTGTGCGAGTATGATTCAACTACCCATAAACCTGGTCAAGCGTTGAGTGGTCACCGAAGCGACGGCCGAGCTTTTATTGTCAACAGTGAATGGAGCACGTGGTAAGGTGTCCGGACAGCGGCGGAAGAAGGCGCGTCGGGGTTCGCCGGCCTCTCCGCCGTGCCAACGCACGTGTTGGATCTATGCCAGACGCCGTCCTCTGCAAAGGCGCTTGCAGGCGCATTGCACAACCGGGAAAACACGAGGGGGGGGGGGTTGTATGGGCCAGCCGGTATCGCGCTCGTTCCGTCTCTGCTTTTTGTTGTCATCCGAGCCTCTTCCTCGTGACCACCGTGTATTGTCGCGCATAACATGATAAGTGGAATGCGGGAAGCTTTGGTGGGCTCTATGTTCCAACCAAAAAAAAAAAGAAAAGAAAAGAAATTTGAGAAGAATTTTAAGGTCTTGCGTGCGAGAATATCGATATGGATATAAAGTACTTCGCCGTATAGCAACAACTATGATATTTTGGACCATACGCCCGTACTTAATATCAACTGAGTATAGCAACAACTATGATATTTTGGACCATACGCCCGTACTTAATATCAACTGAGATCTAAGTTTGAGGCGTCGTCTTGTCGATATGCAGCCGCTGCTACCAATAGAATGAAGCCAGCGAAACGAGATAGTCGCCCGGCCATCACTGCACCTGTCAGGATGTTTCCAGTAATCGTTGTAGGCGTCTGTAGAGCCATGCCACTAATCGGTAAGCAAGTCTGTTCTCAAACACGTGTACACCGACGCGAATAATTTCATCTTACGAGATTATCTACGTTATTTACAGTCACTTCAAGACAAAAAAAAAAAAAAGAAGAAGAAATCGCCCCCATTCAACCCCGTCTTAAACACTCTCACCTCAATCTTCTTCACGATATTTACCATTACAACTTCTACTAATCTTTCGAGTAGCCTCTTTTTCACTACCATTGCTTGATATCAGCCAGAACGGATCACTGTAGCTGCTCTAATTAAATTAGGTTTAACTTCTTGGCGCACGAATTAGTATAACAGTCATTTTGCCCATGCAGCATAAAATCACCTTCCCGACAAAAGTAGCGATCCTCCATCGGAGTTCCAAAATACGTACCCCCCCCCCCCTCCCCCTCTTCCCGGTTTGTGCTTGTGCAACTGAAGACGCATATTGCATATGGACACACATCAAGAGCGTACAAAGATGAACTTCAATACTTTGAAACATCTGTGCTACAACTGCTCAAAAAGTCATGCGTGTGTCTTGGTGGCCATAACTTCTCCCGAACGAGTACAGTAGTTTGTTAAGGAACCTTTTTTTTTTCCTTTACGGTGAAGTTGTGTATATGGCTAGGCCCAGGCTGGTCATGCCCGCAGGCAAAACAACCCGCAAAGATGAATAATTCTACGGCGGTAGGCCGTTCCTGGGTGCAGTGCATGGCGTGGAACAGTGACCCATACGCTAAAATAAAAAAGTGAATAGAGATAACCAACTTATGAACTATTAAGGTGAATAAGAGGCGCATTAGGTGGACTAAAGGTGACTTTATGTTAATCAGATGTTAACTGAGCGAATGAAATGTTGCTCAGTGTGATTGAAGGGTGCCCTTAGTGAACCATAGGTATGTAGCTAGGTTCTGGCCAAAAGTTCCTCCGTCTATAGACTCACGTCGGCAGACAATTTTACTGCGGTGGGCCGATGCCCCAGAGCTTCGCTGGTCATCTTGTGCGCTGGGTGGAACGGCACTGATTATTTTTAAAGGCCCTTTTATTATATATCTTTCTACCGGTTATCTCAAGGGCGATTGAATTCAAGTGCAACAGCATTGTGTGGGATGCTTCCATAGTACATCTATACTGAGATATTCGTAATCCTGCTTCCTAGTGATTTCGCCTTTAAAAACAGCAGTTCCTGCATGTCAAAGAACCCCAGGTGGTTGAAATTTCCGGAGCCCTCCGCTACGGCGTCTCTCGCAATCATATCGTGGTTTTGGGGCGAAAAACCCCGGAATTTACTGTTATAAAAACTTTAGTTTCGACAGAAAACTCACACCTAATTTGTTCGACTCAGCCGATTGTGACGAAATGGGAGACAGCAATTTTGTTTTCGCACGCGCGTAGAAACAGCTCCGGTGTCTTAACCGCCACTTAATTAATTAATTAATTAATTAATTAATCATTTAATTATTTAATTTTTTGAATGCCCTCAAGAGGCAAAAGTGCGTTACAGAAAGGTTGAGTTAGATTTTCCTTGAAACGGTAGAACAAACAAATTAAAACAATACAAAGCATTCAATACACCGAACTACATAGTACAGTGGAGCTAGTCGCATTCTGAGTTAATACTGCTTTAATTAGATATTAAGTAGTTCTGTATACACCTTCAGATGTGGTGGGACCCATTGGAATGAAAGAAATGAAAAAAAAAACAAGCGAAAATAGAAAATTAGTACACCTTACAATAGAGAACGGTGCTCGCAGCCTTGAAAGGCTTGCTATTCTCTGTAGCAACAATGGAGCTGGAAATGGGATTCCAGCCCTTGGTGGTCTTTGGGAAATATTAATATAGAAAAAAAATTGCCTCAACAAAAAGGAATCGCTACATTATCAAGACGGTCAACGCGTGATGACCAGTAGGATGGTTAACTAAATCTTATGAAGAATGAAAAGGCGAGAAGCTTTTCGCCGAGTTGCGAGGCCTGAAAGGCCAAGGGAACATTTTCTTAAGGTGACGCTCTAAGTCCTGGTTGTAATCCGGCAAAATTAAAATAATTCTTTCCGCTTGTTTTTGGATGTCTTGTAAGGAGCCAACTAAAAGCTCCTTAGAAGTTTTCTTCCTTTTCTCTTTTTTTAAGGCTCCCATACCGATGTTGCATGCTCTAGCTTAGGTCGAATTACTATTTGTTAATGTAGCAGCTGCAAGGATTGGTTAAAGTATCTGCGAAGGCATCCAAATGAACGAGAGAGAGAGAGAGAGAGAGAGATGAAGAGGAAAGGCAGGGAGGGGAGGTTAACCAGATATTAGTCTCCGGCTTGCTACCCCGCACTGGGGAGAGGGGGGAGAGGGGTTAGAAAGATTACAGTGATAGAAGGTACAAAATTCTAGAAAAGCACAGCAAATAAAACACGAACACACATACGCACACAGTGGACGTTCCACTTAGAGGCGTTCACAAAGGCCAGTAGATCTCAAGAAGCGCAGTAGCGCTTGCATGGCCTTCTTCTGCGATGTGAGATCTAGAATATGTCGTAGAATTCCTTCTTCTGACAGTATTGTTGGTAATATAGGTTATATGATGAGGACACAATAAAAAATCGTTGTTTGTATGAACTCCAAGCAATTTGTATGTTGACATATGTGAGTTTCGTCACATTGCTGGCGTAGTCAAAATAGGTGAAACTGGCAGATAAGCGAGAAATAGCCATGCCTTTATGTTTATTTGTGTTGAGTGTCATTAGTCATTTGTTACACCACTACGGCTTTAAGATCACATGTGAAGAAGAGAAAAATCAAGTTTTACCTGTTACCGGAGGAAGGATCACGTAGTCATCAGCAAACAACTTTATGGAAGAGTTAGAGTTGTTTGGGAAGTTATTAATATAAACTGTACATAGCAGTGAATCGAGCACACATCTGTGTGGGACAACAGATTTAACAGCACGCAGGACGGAGGAAGAATTATTAGGCGTCACATATTGAGTGTGATCAGTCAGAAAACGCACAATCCATTTTAAGATTGTTAGGGTCCAAATTTAGTACTCTCATTTTAATTAGTACTAACTGAGGAGGCACCTTGTCGAAGGCCTTAGCGAAATCAAGAAATATGCATCCAGTCTCTAAAGCATTGTGAATGGATGGAGTTACTTTATGGGTGAAAGAAGCCGGGTTTCGCACGAATAGTTCTTGCGAAAGCCGTGCTGAAAGTCACTGAAAATATGTTGGATTCCGGAAACCTTGTTAGGTGAGTGAATATAATTGCTTTATATTGGCATCTCAAGTGAACTTAGTGGAGTTGGCACCGCCTGTGAAAGCGATACTAGCGCACCCAGTGTCTAACTTGATCGTGCATATCTGGGCAGCGAAACACTCTGGAAGAACTGAACAAAGTGAAATTCACTTCGACTACCATTGTCGTAATTTTGTTTTAATTCTGGCAAATCTTAGACGAATCTGAGACAAACCGCAATTTTTATTGTCATTTTGCACGTTTTATGAGTATGCATGCGCTTTAGGAAAGATGGACATTTTTCCGGTGCAAGAAGCATTTTTGTGACAACATAACTTTTCGCTATACGAAATTTACAGGTAGCTTACAATGAAGCCTGTTCATTCGAAAAAAAAAAATGAATGCCATCTAGTGTTCCTGGTCGGCTCGCTCAACGATCAAAGTCACCTTTCGATGGCCCTCTCGCATGCGTATAGACTGTAGGCTGTGCTCTAAGCCGGCTTCTTCGGTTAATTAACGTTCTCGCTAGGTCATCAAACTACTAAAAAATAACAATCAGAACAAGCGAACAAAGCATCGGGTAGATGAACACATGTTTATTTCGAGTAATGAATCACACGCAATCGACACCGCGCTGTTGTTTATCCGCGCCTTCCAAAGGGGATCCGGACGCCGACTCCCACTTGTCCCTGGCCCTGACTGCCCGTGGCCGGGTGCCGCTGGTGCGAGCCCTGTCCCCAGATGGAGACGGTCGGTCCACGGTTGGGCCGGTACACGTCGTGGTGGATGCTGCCGCTCACGCTGTGCTGGGATCCGGTACCACCTCCTTGTACATGAATGCGCGTCTGCACGTGGAAGAAAATATGAGTCTTGAGGATTGATTCGATTGATTTATGGGGTTTTACGTCGTATCATTGCACTGATGAAATGAAGATTATTATTATTATTATTATTATTATTATTATTATTATTATTATTATTATTATTATTATTATTATTATTATTATTATTATTATTATTATTATTATTATTATGAAAGCTGATATGATATATGATAAGCTGAAATTTCTCATATTGGTTGAAAGATAGCCTTCATCGGGCGGTGGCTGAGGCCTTATGTCCCCAAAAATGATTATGAGAGAGGCCGTAGTGGAGGGCTCCGGAAATTTCGACCGCCTGGGATTCTTTAACGTCAACCTACACATCGCACAGTACACGGTCCTCAACATTTCGCCTCCGTCGAAATGCAGCCGTCGCGGCCAGGGATCCAATCCCGCGACCCTCGGATCAGCAGCCGAGTGCCACAGTCACTGGAGCACCGTGGCGGAGCGCCTTGAGGATCAAAGCACTGCGTCTCTTTACTGGCTTATAATAGTGCATGGGTTTCCTCAGAACGCAAAACGTTGTCCGAGAACACAAACCCGCGTGCTAGATGGTAAATCCCTGGGTATATCTGCTCCAGCCACAATAATGAGGGCAGCAGGCGGTTTAACGGCTAAAGAATGCTCGCAAAAATAGCGACTGGGTTGAACAAAGCACATAGAATAGCAGAAGTGCTCGTGCACACATATATCTCTGGGATATGGCGAAGCGCGACAGAGAGATAGTGCGGAAGTATAGACGGATCACGAATACTGTCCCACTAATGGGCGAGCTTCTTATCCAGACGCCGCACTATATATATATGCGCTGATAATGGCGCTGGAACACGAGCGTAACGCATTTATTCCCGTGTTTATCCTAAGCGTTTGTGAAAATTAAGTGAAATGTCAGTGAGGTGCAAAAAATAGCGACGGGGGGGGTGTCACGAGTTAAGAGAGAGAGAGAGAGATGATGGGCGGAAGGCAGGGAGGTTAACCGGAAAAAAAAATATCCAGTTTGCTACCCTGCACTGGGGAAGGGGTGAAGGGAGACAGAAAGGGATGGAAGAAAAGAATAAAGGGAGAAAGAGAGAGGTCAAATCTCGCACACACACAAGCACGGCGTGTGTCAGAGACGGTTAATGAGGCCCGTTGCGCGCAAAAACTTGAGCACAGCCTTCGTAGCTTTCTGCTGCGAGACACTGCCTGTCCGGCATTCCAATATGGTTTGCTCGGACAGCGGTCGACCATCAAGGCGTGACAATTCTGTGGCGAGAGTCTGTCGCTGGGAGCAGTACCCAGGGCAATCGCAGAGGACGTGCACAATCGTTTCCTCACTGCTGCAGCGAATACAGGCAGCACTGTCTTCCAGTCCAATGCGACAGCCGAAACTTCTTGTAAATGACGTGCCTAGCCACAGGCGGCAAAGTACGGTAGTTTCACAGCGGGTAAGCCCACGCGGAACTCGAAGTTGTAGTGATGGGTCGAGGCGGTGTAGACGGGTATGTAGAAGACCAGGGGTGTTCCACTGCGCGCACTATAGTGCTACTTTGGGGAATAAACGAGCTGCTAAACATCGTAAACGCGTACCCTCGGCGGTGGTGGAACCTTCGGCAGCTGAATACGTGGTGGCGGTGCTCTAATCGAGTCAGGCCTCTGTAAAGAAGAAAAAAAGAAGTAAGTGAGTGAGATCGTTTCCTGAGCCAAACGGGCCCGCAGTCATGTTAAAAAGTGACGCAGTGACGTGGATCAATATAAAAAGAATTTCTTCGAAATCATAGAACAAACGCATCTGAGATAAGACATGCCACTCAGCCAATGAAATGCAATAAAATTTTTTAAAAAGACGTGGGAGATACTGTAAAATTGTTCCTCGATGTCACGCAGATGGTGTTTCGCCATTTTTCTACCAAAATACATCCATAAGCTTTGTTAAGCGCACCGTGTGTGTGCTTAACACACACGGTGCGCTTCCTATATGTTACGCGGCAGAGCGTTCTCATAGTTTTGTGGTTAGCATTTTTCGTCAGAAAAGTTACTTACATGCTGCGCGTTGATGAGGACAACAACTGAAAGGAAGAAAACATATTATTCAGTCGAATGATGCGATTATAATATACATTGATGACGACGTCGCATCACCACACACACACACACACACACACGCACACACACACACACAAAATCCCCGCCAGCAGATTCTTCCATGTTCATGCATGCGTCTGTGTCTTGAGGCTATGGGCGCCTTCTCGTATCAAATTTTAGCGTTTACCCTTCCTGAAAGTTAAGCAAATGAAGTGATGCATTGTTAAGCCCAAAAGCACGGGTTCGATTCCCTACCACGACGACCGCATTTCGATGTTTTCGAAATGCATAAAACACCCGTGTACTGAAATGTGGGCGAACGTGCAAGGGACAATTTATTCGGTCCAGACTGATAGGTTATTTTATGAGAACGTCACTGTCGTTGATTTCACCACCATAGTTTCAGTATCAGAAGAGAAAAGAACAAAGAAAGAAACTCATTCTTGAATTTAGCGTCGCAACCTCGGCAGCCGTACGTAAGAGTTACGTCAGTGATTTCCCAGTCTTCGCATTTCGGCCACGTTGGCTCAAATTAATTTCATGAAACTTTGCCGCGTTGTAAGTCGCTGGGCCGCCTGCAACACAATGTGATTGATTTTTCGCGGGATATAATCTTATGAACCTTCAGAATTTAAGGCGTCAGTCAGTCCCACCTGTCCTTTCCCTTCTTTTTCGAGTTTTCTCTCTTATTAAGCGTTCCCTCGCGAAAAGGGCGATGGGCTGTTAGCATTGTGAAAGGGTAATTTAACGAATACACGAAAAATCGTTTCGCTGTTTAGTGTCCCTTAAAAATATCCCAGGTGGCCAGATTAACCCGGAATCTCACTGCTACAGCGTGCCTCATGATCATACTGTGCACGGTGGTCTAGTGGCTAAGGTACTCGGCTGCTGATCCGAGGGTCGCGGGATCGAATCCCGGCTGCGGCGGCTGCATTTCGATGGAGGCGAAATGTTGAGGCCCGTGTGCTGTGCGATGTCAGTGCACGTTAAAGAACCCCAGGTGGTCAAAATTTCCGGAGACCTCCACTACGGCGTCTCTCATAATCAGAGCTGGTTTTGGGACGTTAAACCCCACAAAACAACAATCATACTGTGGTTTTGGGAGAGAATCCTCAATTTTTTTAGTATTTATTAACACAGTGCAAGGAAGATTTCGGACGAGATAATTATTTGTAGAAACGGGGCCGTTAAAGAAAACTAACATTCTTCCACTTCACTAATCACTCCGGGAAAAAAAGAAAGAAAGAAAGAACCTGCCAGTGGAAGTAGCGGTACAGCGTACGGATGCTGGATAATTCTATTAGAGAAATGTATCTTTCTTTTATTGCAAGAACGTGCTTCCTTCGATACCGAAAAGCGATCGCGTTAACTGCGTTCACAATCGAACCGGACAAATTCCGCAGGCACACACGCAACCGGGGTCATCAGAACTTTCACTCACCGGACAAGAAGAGTAAGCATACGGGAACGATGTTCGAGGACATGGCTACACGCAAATTAGTTAGAGATACGTGCACCCTCTGTGGTTTTGACAAACACTGAGACACGGGTTTCGTAGCCGCTGCACGGGGCTTATAAAGGGACCGGTGCTGAGATGGGACGAGAGCGAACGGCTCGCGCTATCTGCTGGAACCTTGCACGCCGCGGGTATTTCCCGGACCGCACGTGCTGCACGCGATGAGCGGACGCGGCGACGAAGCCAGGAAAGTACCCCCCCTCCTTCCGCCTTCGCGTCGCGTTGACCGCGCTGTGGATCCTTCTCGAGTAAAGTTGCCACATTGTGAAACGACGTTCTCAAAATGTTATCACACGGCGTTTACTTTGCTGCTTTTATTTGTCGAATACGCACAGCACTCATACGGCAAGCAAACCCCGCCGTGCCTTGCTTTTCTCATGCAAAATTAGGCTTTTGCGTGGCATAAAAACAAAAAAACTGCACCGGGGAGCCCCGAGACTAACAGTATTTCATATACTCATGCTCGGTTTTTTGTCCACACATTCCGTTTTGCACTAACGCATTGTCACCACAACCCAAAATTCTGCTGCAAGATGTTTATTCTTCTCTTAAAGGGATTGTCCGGTGATATTGTAAACATTGCGAACTGTGAGGCGTATCATGTATTTGCGCGTGTGGGGAACACAGGGGTGATTTTTCTGAGCGAAATGGAGCTTTCAATAGTTTTATTCAGCTTTTTATTTGCGTGCGTACGAAACTCCAACGGAGCGCCAGACGAGCGACGGCCGTTGCAGCATGACGTCACAGGGAACCGTACAGGGGACTCTCGAAGCTGTCTGCCCTGTACTTGGTTGCACAGTTCGCTGGGCGCTGTTGATTGCTCGCGCCTATGCCTCGTTGATTAAACAAGTGGGAATAAAAGTCCCTTTATTATCATTATTATTTCAACAACTGCGAATTGCGCGTGCGGTTATTGCGCTTCGAGATCGATGCGTTTTGCCTCCGGTGCGCTGTTGTGACAGCGCTTTGCTTTTGACGTTTCATAAGTTCTTTCCTCACTGCATGCTTTTATTGCTGTTTGGGGCCGTATGTATTAACGAAATAGAGCTGCGATAGCTATCTGGCGCCGTCAAGTAGAGACATCACTGGTTCCGACGATGAAGAGTATGAATCTCCGCTTGCATTGAACATGCCAGCAAAACTGCCAGTCGATCGAAGTGACAAGAAAGGGGGAGCGTAAGCATTTCAACAAGCAAATGAGTGCGAATAACAGCAACACGCTCGTTTCAGATGAGCATGCTCTACGTGCATAGGAACGAGCACGCCACTGCCGCGGGATCTTTTCCCATGCTTTATCATTTTCACATTTCACAGTGAGAGGCATTTGTCGGCGTTGGTTTTTACATTTTTTTTTTGCCTAGATGGTAAATTACTTGAGCTCGCAATCACCAGTCCCACCTAAACAACGCGCCTTGAAGACGTTTGTCGAACTAGCTGGTCCTACCCAGAGAAATCTTCGCACCTGCGCTCACCTCCAGATCAATCCCGTAAGGGGGGGGGGGGGGGGGAGGGGGGAAGGGGGGCTAGGGGCCCGGGCGCCTCCCGAAGTTTTGGTTGGGGGGTGGTGGTGTTAATAACGTGGTGTAATGCTAATGACATAACGTTTCAGCCCATTAATAAAGTTGCATTGAAAAAGTCACTCAGTGCTCATACCGCGATTGTTACCAAAATAAACAATGAAAACATGTTTTTTCACAAATAGTCAAGGTCTTCAGCAGGTGGGCCCTACCCGAAAAAAATTTCTGGCTACGGGCCTGCATCAGATACATCGTCTTTTCTCTCCACCACATGCTTCAGCCAGAGAAACAAAATCAAGAGATCTGACGCTTTAATTACGGCGTGACCGAGGAAGGCAGCACACCTATGTGTGTAGTTCCCATTATTGGTGCGGCCCTTCCGCTAACAGCTACGTCAAAACGTTATGAGAGTACGCGATCAACTCCCGGCACCCGCATGTAATGTGCACCGAGCGTTGAGGGTTCGGAAACCAGTTGACGTGACGAACGGCGGCAACCCACTCGGCCTGTGGGCTCACGTCGCACGGTAACTTGCGAAGAGTCTCCACCCATCCATATTAACAGCGTTACGGAACAAACCAAATTATAGAGCTAGAAAAGAAGGAAAGAAGTGGTTCGAATTGTGCGACTCTACGTACGGCACATGCATGGCAGGAAAGCCACGACCGCCCGGCACAGGGGGCACGGTACCATGTGACGTCACGCTCACTGTGGCCAGCGCCTCGCCTCGCAGCGCGGGATTTTCAAAAAGTGCTGGATTTGATATTTATTTTCTAATTAACTACTCGATTTCCTTGGTAGTGCAAGGTGGCTACAAGCAAATTAAAGCACACACTTTCTTTTAAGACCACTTGTGTTGGTTTGTAAAATGACCGGACAATCCCTTTAAAGACCTGCTAGTTTTTCTTTTTGACATCGTAAAAAGGCCTCTTTATGACAAATGAGTTCTCCGGAAACCCGCAAGGTGGAGTAACGTTTATGAAAAGGAAAATTAGCATCCACCCATTAGTAGCAGAAGGCTATAGCCTCGTGCTACAAACGGGTGTATGAGTTAGTAAAATGAGTTAGCGTTATTTACTGACTAGCTAGTAGTTCCAGCTACCCATACGTGTAGTGCTTTTGACTAGCTTGCTAGTATTTTGGGTAGTGTTACTAGCTAGTTAGTACTTGCAGCTATCCAGAAAGTTAGTGAATTTTTGCTAGCTTGTTTGTAAATGTGTTAGTTCTGTTTTTTCTAGCTAGTTAGTACTTGCAGCTACTAAGTGAGTTAGTGAAGTTCACTACCTTGTTAGTGAGCGTGTTAGCGTTATTTATTCGCTTCACAAGAGGTCTGGTTAGTGAAAGTACTAACTTCAGTAGGTAGTGAATTTCACTAACTTCACTTTTACTAACTGCAAATACTCAAAACGTGCTTTTTGGGACTGGCATTCGCTTAGTAATTCCTTAGTGAATATACCCCCATTTTCTTTAAGAGTGTACGAGGAAATCGATGCGGATTTTCCTAGTTGCCGAAAAAATTCGTCCTTGTCCGGTGTTCGAGCCCTGGACCAACGCCTGTCCGAGGCACTCGCTCTGACAATAGAGCTAACCGGGAGGCCAGCGACTGACAGCGCGAGGGCGAATCAATCGACAACTCGAAACACATGGCATGAACATGGCAAATGAGTTCTGCGGAAACCCGCAAGGTGGAGTAAAGTTTATGAAAGGAAAAAAAATAGTTTCCACCCGTTTGTAGCACAAGCCTACGAGGAAATCCATACGGATTTCTCAGAAATGAAAGCTTCCTAGTTTCCGAAAAATTCGTCCTGGTCCAGGGGGCTAGTTATGCCAAATGAAACCGGGAGGCTATCGATTGACAGCGCGAGGGTGGATTCATCAACAACTGAAAGCACATGGGCTCGAAACACATAAACTCTCCTTATTGTGACGCTTGGAAATGAGATGCTCAATATAAAATTGTTCTTCATTTAACAAGGACACACTCGGTGCGCCTGCTTATTACTAATAAAAAGTTATTACAACACACACATTTTTGAAGAGCATTGTAGATTTACTAGATATATCTATGTCCATGTATGACAGAGAGACAGACAGACGCAGTATTTCATACTTCAAAAGGTTGGAGATCTCTGCCGTTTATTTATTTATTTATTTATTTATTTATTTACTTATTTATTTATTTATTTATTTATTTATTTATTGTCATTTTGCGTGATTTATGTACAGACTGGAGGGGGGTAAGTTAGAACGTCTTTACGTTCTCTGTCAGCCAAACGAATAAAGCTTTTGGTCATGCACTGTCAGAAAAACCGTAATTAGTCGCCATCATGACGAGGTATACCGAATGTTGGAAGCCTACATTAGTGATGTAACGCTTTCACTGAACCTTGAAAATGCTTCCCAATTGCACATAAGCATAACGTGTGCGTAAATTAAACTTAGTCGACATATTTTGATGTAAATTGGTATAGAAATTGTGCGGAAACTGTGCGTGTGTGGGGGGGGGGGGAAGGGGGGGGGGAATAACAGGTGTAAAACATCCAGTTTGCTACCCTGCCCTGCTGAGGTATAAACAGCCTCATTCGAGTGCACGTCTGACGAAGAATTTAGGTGCAGAAGTGATGAAAAAAGAAAGAACTGAGGTCGAATTCACAAATGTTCGCCTTCGTAAGTACCTTCTTGTCGTTTCGGCCTGCTTTTTAATGCCGAGCATCAGGATTGGCTGAAATATTCTCTTGGGAACACATTTAACATAAGAGTTTTTTTGCCAATATGGGCCGCGAAATCCTTTAAAACGAAACGGTGTCAAGAACAAGTGTCTATGGATGGCTATGTCTTAAGATTCGTAAGCGCTTCCATCTTCCCGAAAAGTAACCCCTTACGTTCAAGAAAGCGATTTGTCGGGAAGAAGTATAGATAGATTTCTGGGGTTTAACGTCCCAAAACCAGCTCTGGTTATGAGAGACGCCTTAGTGGAGGGCTCCGGAAATTTCGACCACCTGGGGTTCTTTAACGTGCACTGACATCGCACAGCACACGGGCCTCAACATTTCGCCTCCGTCGAAATGCAGCAGCCGCTGCCGGGATTCGATCCCGCGACCCTCGTATCAGCAGCCAAGTACCATAGACACTAGACCGCCGTGGCGGGGGTGTCGGGAACAAGTAACTAAATGTCGTTTGGATACGAATTTCACCAATTATGTCATAAATGTGATGTGGCTCAATAATGTTCGGAATATTGTGATCCGTGGCGGCGGAACTCTGTTACCAGCAAAAGGAAGGAACATCAATAGAAAAATTTGTGGCCTGCTCGTAAGAGGGAAAATATCAATAGAAACCGCACATGTGAACATTTAGGAAACAGCAATATTAGAGCTTGGAACCACCTACCACATAATTCGCATGTCCCGAGTTTATCCCCCAGCGAGTAATAACACATGATCGGAACATTGTCATCACTATCTGCTACGTTGTGCCAGTGAAATCATTTCACAGAACTACCATTTCGACCAGGCGATGGGTGCGGGTGAGTTTCTTGCGTAGAGTTAAAAAACAAGAAAAGAAAAAGAAACGGAAGCTTCAACCCGCGTTAAGGCTCCCTGTTGTTTCCAAGCGGTTGCCTCCGATGATTAACGAGTGCCACAATAGGGTTCCTTTATTTTCTTTTCCCATACAACTAGGAACTGGCGTTGAATGACCGAGCCGTGTGACAGATGCATCGCGAAAGCCGCGAAGCCAAGTAAGTGATCGCTAGACGAGAAGGGGGAAACCCCGACGGGCGCGTCTCTCGCGAACCCGTCGAGGAAAGCGTACGCGTCGACGTCGGCCCGATGCTTTCACACGCGCTCGGGGTGGGACGCTATTGCCGTGCGCCGTGGCAAGGTTCCTCCGCGTCCGTCCGGATGGCCGCTTATGCAGCAATTATAATAACGGAACCAACGAGGGGGGAGGGAGGGGTGGAATCATCGAAGGAAAAATGAAAGTTTAGGCAAACGAAACGTTGATCACACGCTCCTTCTCGCCTTTCTACGTGACGGATGAAGGGTTGTATAAATACCGGAGCAACGATCCTCGCCAAGCCATCCGCTTCTCCGACCAAAGAACCCTTGCGCCTTAGACAGTACTGCTCCGCGAGGCGGTTGTTCTGCAATTATGGGCCGTGTGTCACTTTGTGTTCTCGTGCTGCTCATAGGTGAGTTTTGATTCCCTTTGCTTATGCTGTGTTTTTTTATACGCAGTTAACGAGAGAATTTGGAGATTATTGCGCATATAGATCGATGAGATTGAAGACATTCATTCCTCTCTGTTGCTTAACACTCTATAGTGCTCGCTTGTATATAGGTACTCAGTCATAATTTCGCACATTTATGCGAAGCAATATAGCAGTAACTTTACACAGGATTATAATACAATGTAGCTTGCTGTCTCGCTGCAGGAATCATACTCGCGTTTTTAATATAAATAATAAGGAAAACGTAATAACTCGCAAGGCTTGGCTGCAGTCGCTACACACCTCCCTATCTGTGCTTATATGTATGAAAAGTCACCAACGAAGGCTTTGATAATACTCCTCGCATTAAAAGCAAAATAATTGCCATCAATAATTGAAGCAATTCAAAACGATTCTCATCAGTAATCTATTAATGTTGGCTTACCTTTTGTACTTTGTTCAAAAGAGAGATATCAATTTTTCTTTCGCTTATTCGTTTTATTATTAATTTTTTTCAGCTGTCACCATGGTTGCTGGGCAGGTAAGCTCATTTCTGCCTTTGTTTCAATCGTCCTTGAGACTTTTTAACGCATATTTTCTCTACCAGGCTCTGTGGTGTCCTGTGTCCGTAACTCTTGCGATATCTACCGTGAAATTACTCAGTCAATACAACTCTTCATGTGAATTGCCAACAGTTGACAGCGTCCTGTGACGGACGTCGTACTGAAAGGCTGCACATTTACTTTGCCCTCCTCAAGTTATTTAACGCCGTCCCAAAGCCGATAAGAAAATGTAATATGCATTCCTTACTCATCTATATAGCTGTGGTAAGCGACGCCACGAGTCGAACTGACGTCAACAGCTGAGCTTGGCATTCACCGAGCCACTGCGGCATGCAGGTAAACAAAAGTAGTCCGGAAAACTGTTCATTCCACTCACGGTAGGCCAAAGTGCAAGCGTTTATATATAGTTAAGAAAAACGAAAAATGCCCACTGATACGAAATACAGCTAGAGAAGACAAGATCAAAAGTACACGCGCATCCTTTTCTTCGCCCACCAAGAAGCGTTAACGAAATATGCCTGATACTTTATAATCATTTTCAGTGTGCGAAGGTGTTACACTACCTATCGACACTCAAATGGGTAATGATTTCGTATGTTTTTTTTTCGTTCTCTTTTCATTGTTTTTCAACAGAGACGACGACCAAACTTTGACTTCAAGCCCGATCCTCCTCGAGTAAGTGCTCTCAACGTGTGCACCTAACAAATTTGTCACGCGAGCAGCTTTAACAGTTTATCCGAGCTAATGATTGGTAACGCATGCTATCATCTTGTCGTGACCGTGATGAACAGAGCAGTCCAAAGAGTTTGTAAAGGTTGAGGAATTACTGGAAAAACTTGTAAAAATAGCGAGCAATGCACGAAGAACGATGCTAGCGTCGACAACAGTGTTTGGGTTGGTCGTCTAACTCAACGGTTATTTGTGCATTACTCTATCCATGTGGTAGCCATAGGCGGATAAGCGTTGGTCGAGATATCGAATCCTGGCCACGTCGGCAGCATTTTGTTTGCGTGAAATGAAAAGAAAAGAAAAAAAGCGACCGTGTGCATAGGTTTAGGTGCGCTTTAAAGAACCCTAAGTGGTCAAGATTACTACCGAGCTTTCAACTACGGGGCTTGACTCGTAATGATATCATGGTTTTGGTCCGTAAAAGCCCCATAAATAATATTAATGCATTACTCGTCAGTCCTGCCGCTTAACTGCTGGTACGCGCATAGTTCCAGAATGCACGCAACTGTTCGCATCAACACACGCACTCTGATTACGGCCATTAGGTAGCTTTGGAAGTAGCGACAGCATTCTAGTAGGTTATGTACAGTGACGGTGACACACAGTGACTGTAAAGGAAAAAAAAAAACACGATGGAATTATGGAGCATGCCGTACCGGGGGAGTGATTTCGACCACCTGGAGGTCCATAGCGTGCACGTGAATTTAAGTGCACGAGATGCCCTTGCATTTTGCCCCATCGAAATGCGGCTGCCGTGGACGGGATTCGAACCCGCGCCCTCTTTCTTGGCAGTACAAGGTCACAGTCACTAAGCGAACACGCTAATTTCATTTGTTTAATGAATTATGCGACGCTAACCTGCTTAATCAAATTGTAATTGCAACGAAATGTTTGAGTTTATCTTAGTAAAACACGTTTTAGGCGCACCACATAAATTTACAGCCTTCACCCTAAATATAAGCTTTAATAAACCGAGGGTCGATTTCACGAATATTTCTCATTTGTAACCGCCGCTTCCTGTAGAGATCTTGTCGTGGTTCGTATTTTGAACGGCGATGTCAGTTGACGTCAAAGAACCCCATGTGGTCCACTTTTCCGGAGGCCTCCACTCTACGGCGTCTGTTATAATCATATCGTAGTTTTGGGACGTTAAACCCAAGAAATCAATCAGTCGTACTTTGAACGCGACGATTGGCTGGCGCCATCGCCTGACACCAGCCACCCGTCAGGGTTTCTAACGATTACTTGAGCGTTTTCAATCATTACTCTAGATAAGTGCGTGTATTAAATACATAGCCTGTTTCACATCGTTTTTTTTGTAAGCCTTGATCTCGTTCCTTTACACGGCTAGGTAAAAAAAACAGTCTTCGTTTCTTGTGTGTTTCACTTACGGCTTCCTCCTCGTTCCCTCGCAGCATCGTCTGAACGTATTCGGATCGGCGTCTGGCAACAGCGGTCGGAACTTCAACGCCAACGTGGGTGCCCGCGGCGAGTACGATTTCCACCGCTCGAAGAATGGCGGCCGGATTACCGGTTACGTCGAGGGATCACAGAGCTTCGGACGTTTCAACGGCCACTCTTACCGTGGAAAGCCGCAGGGCGAGGTCGGAGTGCGTGCTCACATACCATTCTGAGGAAGACGACTCTCCGGGGATGATGACAGGCGGAATTCTGTGTTCAGAGGCGAATCGCGAGAAGTTTCACTGCAACGTGCAGGAAGAATTATTAAGAGCTTTGTTCTGAATGACGGGTGCTTACAACTTTTTCTACGGATTGTTTAGGACTTGCTTTTCTTGTCCATTGTAAATAAAGTTAAAAAAAGAAACACTTTTCAGGCTTTCTTATTACTGTAGGAGATCGAAACCAACTTTACAGTATGACAGTTTATTAGGACTCTCAGTGAAAATACGGCGCTTCGTTCCTGAGCGCGCGGTATCCGATTCACTTCGGAGACCACGAACGCCTGACGTAAAAAGAAAGAGGCGGAAAGTGGGGCAGGGAGTTGGGGGTGAGGGAGGGGCAGGCGGTATGACAGGAAGGAATATCTCTCTCTGGACTATGTTCCTCGGCGAGGCAGCTTGGTGGTATAAGAGCACGAACGCAGCACAACGGAAGAAAAAACCAAGGAAAATGACAAGAACAACCGCTTGCCCTTGTGGTCTTCTCAATTGACTGTTGTTCCCGCATGAAGTTGTGTTGTTCCCTTGACGTTGAGCAGAACAAACGATTCCAACGTCTTACATCACAAAAAAAAATGCTATAAAAATGTTTACAACAGCAACGGGCGAGTTCACATTTCGTAAGAGCTTTTTACCATTGGCTGGCCGTCTTCTCTGATGATATGTCGATTCAAGCATCAGTATTGGGTGAAATATTCTCTAAAGAACGTTTTACAGCGTAAGCGGTTATGGGCTCGTTACAGTGACCGAAATTGGTGGCGATGGTGACCGCCGTCGCCTGTGTCGCTCACCACTATAGCTTAATGT